>JAVQKC010024844.1:0-7500 GCA_036025475.1 Philypnodon macrostomus | reverse complement strand
TCCATGAGACAACCATATTATTTTTCTTAAAAGAGCAGTTCTTCTCAACTTGGTAGCATGCAGAGCTCAATTACACTCTACATTACATTTCCCCCAAGCCTTTCACCTATATGTTGATCCCTAATTGACAGATTTCCATCCTGTGCTTCCTTGTTGTGTCTCTCCGGTCTTCTGGCTGTCTGTCAAATGCAGCCACTTGAACTTGGCTCTTCTCTTGCCAGCTGAAACACACACACACACACACACACACACACACAAACCCACGTCTGAGCCCAGGTTCCCCCGGGGCCTGATTAATGCTCTCTCAATGGGAATCCCATTGGAGGATCTCTGACATGGCATACACACTACTCCAATGCACTGTGCTGCACAAACTCACAACCACACTGAGAGAGTGTAGTATAGCCAACCCTTTTTTATTGGTGATTCAGTTTCCTCCAAAAAAGGTTAGAACAAAAAGGTAGTACTATGTTTTATATGTTTTTATGAGAAAAAACATGTTTTTGTCCTGGTTTAGGTTTAGCTGTGGCTTTGTCCTGACTTAGTTCTGTTTTTGTCCTGGTTTAGGTTTAGCTGTGGTTTTGTCCCGATTTAATTCTGTTTTTCTTCTGATGTGCAAACATTTAGATAGCCTGATCGATTGTAATTTAAAAGCATTACATCATCATTTGCCCCAATTAACGTTTTTTTTTTTTATCTCAATATTACAAAAAAACTGTTAATATATATACTAAAATTAAGAGTTTCCATAATAATAGGTCAACAGTTTGTAAAGTTCTTCAAGATGCAGGAAAGATATATCCTAAAAACAGTGTGGTATACCTGGTTTAAAGCTTGGCCAAAGTTATTATCATGCAATTGGAGTTATTATATTATATTACATTAATTACAACTTGGCTATATAGTACTATAGACTGCAATGTACAAACTGAAAGCAAGGCATTGTGGTATCTGGACATGTGGATTTATTGACAGGGGGTTTTGAATTAGTGTGCTTTGGGCCAGTCCCAAGCCAAGAGGGAGGGTTGTGTCGGGAAGGGCATTTGGCATATGACAAATCATTATGCAAAACACTGCATGGTATTAATTATTTGTATACATTATAGAAAACCTAAATTGATGCATCTCACACTAGAAAAAAAGTAAGGGCCTCTCTTATTAAACTACATGGACTCACAGACTTTGGCTCTCTTCTAACAAGTTCAGTGTACTCTGAGACAGGCCTGTTATGGTTCAGTAGCTTTGAGCCTGGTGAAAAATGAGGAGGAGGATACTGTACGTGTTTGTGTGTGAGCCTGCACTGTAAAAATGGAGAAAGGAAATTGGATTTATTATGGCATGTGTGTTTATATTTGGCTGTATTTTTTGTGCAAAGATAGAAAAATAGAGAGCGCAAGAAGAAGCCGCCTAGGTCCAGTTCCCCCTCATTGCTTTTTACACCAATTGATTTGAGTTTGAGTGACGGGCGAAGGGGAAACTGCACCTCAGCCTGCTGCTGTCAGCTTATGTGAATAACTGCCTCTCTACTGCCTCTGTCTCACTTTGACATCCTCTTTCTCTTCTTTACCCATCCAAAACTCCATCTTTCTCATAAACAACTCGCACACACACACACACGCACACACACACACACGCACACACACACACAGTATACACATTTTTTAATATAACACATAATCCTTTTAGCAAACTTGACAGGACTGCTAGATCTATGAGTGAAGCCAATTGATTATAATATGACTATGAAATGTAAAAAGGCTCTAGATAGTGGAAGAAAAGGACAAAGATCTCAACAACTGTAATGAATGTGGATCAAGTCCAAACCTGATCGAAGCCAGAACTAAACCAGGAATAAACAAATAGGATCTAAGTTTGTAGTTATTCAGCAATAAACCAGCATTAAAGTGGATCTAAAACATAATTAAACCGGCATTAAAGTGGATCTAAAACAGAAATAAAGCAGGACTAAATTGGATCTAAAACAGAAATAAACCAGAACAAAAGTGGATCTAAAACAGAAATAAACCAGGACTAAAGTGGATCTAAAACAGAAATAAACCAGCACTAAAGTGGATCTAAAACAGAAATAAACCAGGACTAAACATACAATTGTTCCCCTAAAAATCAATCTTTCACCCAGACACACAAGCTATCAATCATAGGTATGTGCATATTTTTTTTTACTTTACTGCAATGGTTTCTTGAACTTTCTTTGGCAGTCACACAGGTTAGACAAGAACAGCTTCATAATAAAACAGATGTTGTTTTTAGTGGGCTATCTATTAAAACAGCCTAGCAGACACAAAACTTAAGTGAATGAAGGAAGATGGAAAGTGGGGCTGTCGATGCTCCATCAAAAGAGAACATAGAATAATCGCTCACATAACGTTGGAAAAGGTTGCGTGTATGTATACCTTGTTGATGAGCAGAGCAGGAGGGGGCGGAGAGAACGAAAAGGCACTTACAGTTGGGGCTGCTGTGTTGCCATGGCGACTGTCTTTGCATTGAATCAATAAGGGGAAAAGATTTCACACACACTTCCCTGGCTTTCTTTCTTTCTTGAAGCTATAGACCGTCTTTGTTGCTGTGGAGCTGTCTCGATGTGTGTGTTGTGCTACGCATTTAATAGATTGAGAAGACACTGCTTTGAGTGCATTCTAGTCACATAACACTACTGATATCAAATGTTCAGAATTAGGAATCATATACAGTATTGTGCAAATGTTTTTAGCAGTTTTCATTTTCATTTTGCAAAATACAAAATGTAAAAAAATCACAAAACTAAAATTACAGACAGGTGACCACACTTTACCGATATAAGTCCACTTGTATCGGTCCTTTCCACCATTTCATCAGTGGTTGTAAGGCTGCTCAGATTGTCTGTCTTTTCATGCTAATCCCAAATGCAGTGATGATACCGTATTAACAGGTCCGTGGAGCTAAACAAAGGGAGCATAGTAACCTATTAGAAACAAAAGCTTATGTCAGAAAGGTAACAAACAGTGCCCTAGACTGACACCAACAAATTATTTATTATCATTTCCTGCTTGCTTGATATTACAATACAAACACGAGTATTACCACTTTACTTGTATTTCTTTCTGGCCTGAAAGCTTAGTCTTGTCTGGCCATTTCACTTACTTAGTCTTATTTTTCCTGCATTGCAATCTCAGGGACAAGACATAAATAGTTTCATCATTCACCAACAACATCCCTTGGTTCACTTTAATTTCGACAGCAATACAAATGTCTCATCTCTTTTCTGGTGAGCAGATAACGATAAGAGTCTAAAGTCTTGTATGATGTATGATTCCAATTATCCTTTGATCATGCCTTTGATGCAAAATAAGGCAAAAGGCAGCAGAAGAAGAATATCTGAACCATATTTCACACTTCCAATGGAAAACCCAAAAGGACCCTTGTGGCGCAATGGTGGTGGTTTCTGAAGATTGCACTATGCTCAGTTTAATTGGGAATGATTCATGTACTAACAGAACTACATAATTAACACTGACGGGAACACTCAGCTAAATGAAGCCTTCACCATGTTAATGGGTTATTTTCAGGGTTTCATGTTAATGCACCTATTTCCATGACAACATTGTGTAAGATCCAGCTTGCAGTCACCTGCTCAAGTGCCATATATGTATGGTCACTGTCATAGTGGTTGTTTTAGTCTATAGGAGCCAGTATTAGGTCTTGTGTGATATTATAATTATGTAAGGTTCAAAAGAGTCCACTTTTTGTAATCTGATATATTATGTGAAGGAGAAAGTAGGTGTTTGACTGAATGGCCAATTGGGGGCAGAAGTAGCTAAGGAGGTAGAACAGATTGCCCAGTAACCAGAAGGTCGGCATTTCTATTTTCTATTGGTTCATGCTGCTGTTGTGTCCTTGGGCAATACACCTAAACCACCTTGTCTATGTACAAAACGGGTGTGTGTGGTGTATTTGGTGGTGGTCAGAGAGACAGTAGGGGAGGTATGGTTGCCATGTGTACTTTACTCACAGCTGTGACTACTGAGCTGCTGACTATTGTATTGTATACAATTATAAAGTGTTTTGAGTGTCTAGAAAAGCACATATAACTATACTATATAACAAAGACATCTTTATAATATTACAGTAAAACTAACAAAAAATAAAATAATAATAGAATGGTAAAAGAACCTAGCTTTACTGCCATTATCTATAAACATTAATAATCTGCAAGTAGTAATGAGTCTGCAGTAATAATATGCAATGGTTGTGACACTGACTGAACAGCCATTTAACTCTTTTATACATTTAGTCTTACAAAATCTCTCCTACTCCACCCACTCCTGCTCTGCCCTCATTTAGTAAAAACTGGGGGATGGGGATTCCATTTGAAAAAGCTTCTGCACTGCTCGTGGGTAGCTTGAGTCAGAGTGTGCAAAAAAAGAAAAGAAAAAAAAAACATTGAGAGAGAGAGAGAGGGAGAGAGAGAGAGAGAGAGAGAGAGATGATGATGAGAAGTGTCTCCATCAATGCACCAGACAATGCAACAACAGCGAACACCACTCGGCCAATAGCAGCTCACGCACATGGCCACGCATGCAGGGTTTCCACGGATACCCCCAGTCTTCCTCAGCATCAGTCCTTCCCACCTTCCCACTATCGCATCTGAGCCTATACACACTGTTTCACTCATCATCTGCTTCTCTCTGCCTTTGGGATAAATGTCAAATGGTTAAACAAACATAGCAAAACCAGTGTGCGTGCATGACTCCTCCAAATGACCACCATAGTAGCTTCATTTGTCAGGATTCACCCATTCAGCTGCTGCACATGTTAAGACTAACACATGACCAGACATGATCATACACTGACTGTAATGGATAGCCAACGTGATGGCCAGAAAATTAAATGGTTTAGACAATTGCTGTCAAAATGCAATTACAGAAAATGATCATGTGGAAGTAGTCATGGTTGTAATCACACGAAAGTGATATAGCTTCAATAAAAAGCACATACTATATATGTATTTTTAAGATATGGTCATACAAGTCTGTTGCAGTGCTACAGTTGGTCACAAAGCTCTTTCATTGTGCACTCTGTACCTTGACAGTGTTTAGTAGTACAGTATTTATGGAAAAATACATATGATGGACTCTTTGGCTTTTTTATTCACAATGTCTGATAATACTATGAGGCCATTGCTAAGATGGTTAGTCACCACATCAATGTAGTAATAATTCTAGATCTGCTTATTTTGATCTCTCAAGGTTCAGACCAACATTTAGGTCATTTTGATGGTAATCACATTATCATAGCAAATACATGTTTTGTCCACACTGAAAGCTAACCATATTAAGTCCCTTCAGACCAACACATCAGTGTACTGTAGATTGATTAACTATTTGCATTGCTTACCGGTAGAAAATGGACATTCTTGTGACCATGCATTAAACCCAAGTTACACTATCCAATTGGTGATCAGATGGTGATGGCACATTTACCTTGCTGAAACATATGAGATTGCATGTGAATCCTGGGTATTCTTGAACTATTTCCACCTTTTTATGCTCCTTTCATTTACAGTACTTTCTATAGCATGTTCCTACGGCGGCATAGTACTGCAAAGTGTGAATTAATTTTAAACTGTATCACGTTTTAACAAGAAAACTATCATGTTTTTACAAGATACTATCATGTTTTAACAAGATAGTATCACGTATCAAGTTTGTGCGTGATAATAATTTATCATGAAATTACAGGATATTGCATAATCCTGTTTTATCATGATGCACAAATATCATGTTTGTACAAAATACTATTATGCTTTTACATATCACATTATCACATTTTTACAAGATAAGTATCACGTTATAACAAGATAGGAAATGATCACGTTTTTACATGATACTAATTTATCATGAAATTTCAAGATACTAAACATATCTGATACTTATCAAGAAAAAAATGTAATAGCATCATATAAAAACATAATATTTGTGTATCCTCATCAAAGGTAATGATGCAATATCTTGTAATTGCACAAAAATCCCATAAAAATTGTGATTCCTGTTAAAACGTGATAGCATCTTGCTATTACGTGATAGTAACCTCTTAAAACGTGATAGAATCATGTTAAAATGTGATAGTATCTTGTTAAAACATGATAGTAACTTGTTAAAAACGTGATAGTATCTTGTTAAAACATGATAGTATCTTGTTAAAACGTGATAGTACGATGTTAAAACGTGATAGTATCTTGTTAAAACGTGATAGTACCATGTTAAAATGTGATAGTATCATGTTAAAACGTGATAGTATCATGCTAAAACGTGATAGTTATTTGTTATAACGTGATAGTTTCTTGTTAAAATGTGATAGTATCTTGTTAAAACGTGATAGTTTCTTGTTAAAATGTGATAGTATCTTGTTAAAATGTGATAGTATCTTGTTAAAACGTGATAGTGTCTTGTTAAAACGTGATAGTATCTTGTTAAAACGTGATAGTATCTTGTTAAAATGTGATAGTAACTTGTTAAAACATGATAGTAACTTGTTAAAAACGTGATAGTATCTTGTTAAAACGTGATAGTACCATGTTAAAACGTGATAGTATCATGTTAAAACGTGATAGTATCATGCTAAAACGTGATAGTTATTTGTTAAAACGCGACAGTATCTTGTTAAAATGTGACAGTATCTTGTTATAACGTGATAGTATCTTGTTAAAATGTGATAGTATCTTGTTATAACGTGATAGCATCTTGTTAAAATGTGAAAGTATCGTGTTAAAATGTGATAGTATCTTTTTAAAACGTGATAGTATCTTGTTAAAATGTGGTAGTATCTTGTTAAAATGTGATAGTATCTTGTTAAAACGTGATAGTATCTGGTTAAAACGTGATAGTAACTTGTTAAAACGTGATAGTATCTTGTTAAAACGTGATAGTATCATGTTAAAGAGTCACAGTATCTTGTTAAAGCGTGATAGTATCTTGTTAAAATGTGATAGAATCTTGTAAAAATGTGATAGTATCTTGTGAAAACGTGACAGTATTTTGCAAAAACTTGATAGTATCTTTTTAAAATTTGATAGTATCTTGTTAAAAAGTGACAGTATCTAGTTAAAATGTGATAGTATGTTGTAAAAATGTGATTGTATCTTGTTAAAATGTGATAGTAACTTGTTAAAACATGATAGTATCTTGTTAAAACATGATAGTACGATGTTAAAACGTGATAGTATCTTGTTAAAATGTGATAGTACCATGTTAAAACGTGATAGTATCATGTTAAAACGTGATAGTATCATGCTAAAACGTGATAGTTATTTGTTAAAACGTGATAGTATCTTGTTATAACGTGATAGTATCTTGTTAAAATGTGCAAGTATCTTGTTAAAATGTGATAGTATCTTGTTAAAACGTGATAGTATCTTGTTAAAACGTGATAGTATCTTGTTAAAACATGATAGTATCATGTTAAAGAGTCACAGTATCTTGTTAAAGCGTGATAGTATCTTGT
>JAVQKC010024842.1:0-13240 GCA_036025475.1 Philypnodon macrostomus | reverse complement strand
CATTTTGGATTGAATTTGGGAGGTCAAGTATATTTGACAGGCTCTAACGTGCACATTCTTTTTATGGTATGCACCTGTGTGCAAATGTTGAAACTGATCCGGCAATTCATTTTTGAGTTTGAGCATTCACAGCTCTGCGGACGAACACCGACGTGATTCCATAATATCGTCATTTTGGCGATATAATGAGCCTAATTTATTTAGTCACAACACATTTTCAATCTAGGCTAGAGTCAAATATAGTAAATCTATGTCAGGTCAAAGGTCATGGCAATATATTTAGATTTTTCGGGTACAAATATTGCATTTGTTGATGTTGCGATCACAACCCTTTTGTGAGAGACTAAAAAAAGCTATGCCTGGGCATAACTGAGTCTAAATTAAGGCTAAATCAAAACCAGGCTAATACAGTACAGGGTAAAACAGTAAAACGGCCAGATAGGGGTTTTCTATACATTTTATTCAGAGCAACTCAGTCTGATGACCCTCCCCTTCTAAGAAACTTCCTCTGGTTCAAAACTCTCTGAAGAGTATGTTTAATTCAGCTGTAAATGCTGTTTTCACTGACCACAGACATACATATCTATTAATGCAAAACCAGAAATAAAAAAGAGCTAAACTAGGACTACACTGAGTCTAAATAAAGACTGAACCAAGACAAAACCACGACTGATACAGAACAGGGAAAAACAGCTGTACATTAGGTCCGAACCAGAGTTAAACCAGGACTAAACCATTGCTGAACTGGGTATTTAAGGGTAAATCCAGACTAAATTAGGTCTAAATGAAGGGTAAACCAAGACAAACCAGATCTAATACAAGGAAGGGAAAATCAGCTGAAACTTTTACTGAACCAGGCTGTAAACCAGGTCTGAACCAAAAAACTATATATACAGTACACACCAAAAGTTTGGACACACTGAAATACGCCTTATATTCTAGTTTCTTCAAAGTAGCCACCTTTTGCTCTGATTACTGCTTGCACACACTCTGCATTCTCTTCAAGAGGTAGTCACCTGAAATGGTCTTCACTTCACAGGTGTTTATAAGGGTTAATAAGTGGGATTTCTTATATATATATATATATGTATATAAACACATAAAACTTTTGCAAACTCAAACTGTACTAAAAATTACACATACATTTTTTGATTTGTATTAACCTTTGTTTAACCAGATAAAAGCCCACTGAGATCAAGATCTCTTTTTCAAGGGTGGCCTGGCCAAGAGGTCCGCAGCGCACATTATTACAAATACATGTTAAACATTTCAAAATATGATAAAATAAAAATTTACAATTGTATTGCGGTGATTTTATTCCCCTCCTTTTTTGTAATTGATTTTGTTTAAAGTAAATAGTTTTGAATGTCTGATGTCCGAAGCCATATAAAATGGTCTAAATTAAAACCTACAGATAAATCAAAGGCCTTTATGTATGTTGATTATTACTTATATTGTCTTAAATGTTTTCTTATATAGCATATATGTAAGTAGGCAATTAGTTGTCTCATACAACAACACTTATAATGGAGTTACAATAGCACAAAAACCCTTTATTCTTCTTTTTTCTTCTTCTACAAACAGACCACAAATGTACCCAAACAAAACTGTGCAATAAAGAGGAACTACAATAACAGTAGTTGTTATAGTGGCTTGTTATGTTGGAAATAAGAGGGCACTTAATTGGGGTCTGATAGCCTAATAGGCAGCCCCTCTGATTATCAACTCTGCACATTGGCTTAAATTAGCCCGCTGATGAGCAGCCAGGGGATTCAATTATGCAAGGGGAAAAATAAGGGGCCCTAATAGGCCACTGTATCAAGAAACATGGGGCTGGGCTGGGCTTAAGCGCTGGTAATTGGTTGTTTAGTTTGGAAAGTTGAGTCTGTTAGTAATTAAAGATACTGAGATGTTTGGAGAGCCACCAAACAGACGACACGTGTTGTCAATGCTGACAAAAGGTCAAAGGTCACAGTAGAGTGCTTAGATCAGGGTAAACATTGAGCAGCTCTGTTGACTCAGAAGCCAATGATCAGAAAGTGTACATAATGTCTCATAACATTATTTCTTCTGCCTTCAACTTTTCTAATAAAATAAACTAATTTTTGCACCTGGTGTGTCTTTCTTGTAGGGAAGACAGGTTAGCCTTTAGCACTAGCTGTATATGTACAGTGAACTGAGAGAGAAGGGCTGAATTATGGAAAAGGCTTTATAGGCGCCGGCGGCCTGTCGGCTCTTATATTCAGTGTCCCATACAGGAGGGACAGCACTGCCTGCAAGCATCCCCATCACACATCACTCACTGAATGCACTACAGTATCAGTTTCCTCACATACACTGTACAGTATGTACAGGCTCAGAGCAGTACTATACATACAGTAGTAATACAGTGCACTATGAAACAATGGACAGGACAAACAGGACATATAAAATAGTCAGAGTCTTTCAGATGTCTAATACTACGTGAAAGAAATGTAGAAAGACTAAATCAGTTGTTAATGTCCATAGAATTATTTAAATAATATAAAAAAATGATGTTATATGTACATTTTAGAAATGTACAGACTGAGTGTTTATAACTCACTGAATCCTCATTAAACAATTTGCAAAGAAGGACGTGAATGAAAAGAAGGGGCTGAAACAAAAGGCCTCTAGTTGTGGCTGATGTGTGATGAATGCTGCCGTTTGGGAGAATTTTCATGCTCATTGGAGCAGGTCATTATGCAGAGGATTGCTGCTTGCTAGGCCCATACAGTCTTGGTTTAGTCATGTACTCAACTGATACTGCACAAAACACAAACTCTACGTGCCAGTTGTTCACACTTTGTAGTATATCTCCTGGGACACACTGGCAGTTGAGTGGCCACTTTATGATTACTGTATAATACCCCCAAAGGACTACAACCTAAGGACGTTGTACCGTGACGTGAGCAGCTCCTCAAAAGAGAGTTGGTTGAGATGAGGAAAAAGACCTACAATTTAAATGTACGTTCTATAGGTTTTAAAAGTGAACAAACATCTCATTGACCTGTTCTCTTATAGCTTTAAAGTTGAATAATAATAACAATGACAATAAAAAATAACTTTTTTTTGTGCCAAAAAATGAAATTTAGCAATACACGCTTACATATGCCTAGCACATAATTTCCTGTCACTACAGTATACTGTCTCTACAATGAAGGCACAGAATAACTGCACCTCTCTGTGCTTTTGTAAAACCACAATATTATGGACTCACGTTGGTTTGTGTCCGTGTCCGAATCCGCATGTCCTACGTGTGAACGCAATAACTCAAAAACGAATTGCAGGATCAGTTTCATTACAGTACATTTGCACATTGATACATATCATAAAGACCCCGAACTGGGTTGATTTTGGTACTTCTACAATGAATATTCATTAAGTAATTAATAAATTACTGGCCAAAACTGTCCAATAACTCAACTTTGCCAAATCTTTTTCAGCACAGTGATTCACCACATTGTACCCAACATAAAATATTTTGATGGCCCCACCCTACAACAAATAGGAAGTCGGACATTTTTTTACTGGGAAGTCAGGTATATTTTGACAACCTGTAACTTGCACATACTTTGCTCAGGCTCAAAGCTGAAACACTGCATTACCCCTCGGTCCTGAACACATCTGACCAATATGATCCCAGTGACCTCAATAGCCAATAGACTGAAAGAAGTATGTTGTTTTAGAACATCCTTCACAAACATCAAAAAAGTAAAATAGACCCTTCCCATGTTTGTCATAGTTTGGGGCGGGGCCTCTTATTTGCTCGTTAACAATATAAAAACCATTAGAAATGTCTGCTCAAGGGGTCCGTTGGTGTCGTTTGTCAATATACACCTTGATGGGGACAGCAAGGTGGGCCTAGTTCTTATAAATTCTTCCAATAAATCTTAGAAAGTTGGCAAATTCCTTAATTTGCAAGATACATCTTAAAAAAGTTGCACCCTGACAGCACCAACAGAATGAGCCGTCCTGTTCAGGTGACTTTACATTGTTGTGAACAGAATGACTTTTTCATTAATGCCCATCATGTGAAAGCAACATAAGGACGGTGACACAATGACGCAGGTTCATTGCTATTGCTGACGACTTGAAGTCCTATAGGTGTTTTTACAGAACTGTTATACAATGTTTTTTTTCACAGATTTTCCCACATCCAAAAGTGTCACATATAGCACATTGTTATTAGAAGCAGATGTTGATTTTATCGCTGGTGTCTGTGGCTTCATTCACATGTCGACACTGTGTCATATATGCCGGGACACACCTGTCCTCGACAATGCAACATACAGCTGTAACACAATACACAGTAAAACTCCTGAGAGCAATGTTTCATTATGAACAGAAGGTGAGAGTAAGGAGGGGCTGGGAGCCGCTCTGGTGCATAACTTAAGTAAAAGCCATCCAAGCCCATATTTGTTTACAGATTTGTTTAATAAGAAAAAAATATATGCAAACAAATAAATTTGCCCGTGGTTGTAACTGTGTATTAAGATCATCACTTACAAGGCCAGGTCTCCTCCAGCCCTCTACAGTAGCCATCCATCATGCATTATTAAGCAAAATACAATCTGCATAAGCAGCAACAACGCCTTGAACAAGTTTATTTATTTATTTGTATTATCTTTTTAGGCACAAAGCAGTGCTTCTAAGCACTCAGTTGCTGTTAGCTAATTACAAAGCATTTGATCTCTTTGCCCCCAAGATGTGCAATTTGCAACCTTGGCTGGAAATTGGAGAAATATTTCACAATTAAAAATAGTGAGATGAAGATGGTCTGACAGAGCTAATGGCGACATCCTACCTGTGTGTGTTACACTTCTAAGAACTCTACAGGACAGGGGCTGATTTAACAAAGCCATCGCCCTGAAACCACACATGACCTCGCCAGAGGGAGGAAATAAGAAAATGGAACATTTCCCAAAGCCACACCAGTCACTGAGCACTTTCAGCATTTTAACTAGAAAGAAAGTTGGAGCAGAGGGGTAATTTAGAAAAGTCACAGCTCTCTGAGAAACCTGTAGCTCCAGGTCTGCTGAACTTGTAGCCAAGCTGAGATCACACACGCACTGCCACTTCTTTCTGGCATATCTATCTGCACATGGCACATGGAAGACAATTGTCATTACCATTTTATTAAAATGTGTCCTATCAGCTAAAATTCACCCCTCACACATCTAACCTCTTTTCTCTTCTCCTCGTCCGCCTCAAATTCTAATAATCATTCCTCTCCATCACTCGCTGGTCTAATTCTCTGTCTTCCTTCATGCAAAGGACCTCTGCTTTCATCCTTCAGAAGGGCTTTAATTCGAAGTACGATGCTGCATAAAGAAGAGAACGGTAGGAAGAGAGTGTGATATGGAGAGACAGAGCAGCAGCGCCGGAGACGTTGGTGTGTCAATCAATCGGGGGGCGCGAGCTTGGCGAGGGTCCATGACTAGTCTGCGTTTGATCTGTGTCTTTCAAAGAGGGAGCGGTGGGAAGGGCCATCACAGACGATTTGCCTCTCGCTGCTGGCCCCGGTGCCACTCTGACAGAGAGCAATCACAAGCAGGTTAATTCAACATCTACCTGCTTAATCTTTTTTCCCCGTCTCTTTCTTTTGGTCTCGTTCTGTCGACTTAGATGAAACACAGCTCCAAACCTTACCACCCCCACTTCGCCATTATACTTTCTGAAACAGGTAAGAGCCACAAGTTCACATCCCATGACTTTCTTGACCACCTTTGGTTTGATTGAGCTAGTTTGGAGTTAGTTAACTTTTGATATTATAACTATATGTAAAGTAATTTCAATCTTTGGGTTGATCAGAATAGAAAGAGTTGAGAGTTCAGGTGTTTTCTAAAGCAACATGCAAGGAGAAAATAAATGTACAGAGAGGTGATAGTGAATATACAGTATTGGTAAATGGACGCTGACGTTAAAGCTGCTAGGTGGGAGGACTAGAGGAAGCCCAAATAGGACAGAGACATTAGTTGGTGTGGGACAAGATTATGCAGAAGATAGGGTTAGAGGGAGCCAGTGACTGACTACTGACAAATAATGAATTTGCTCTCCAGTATTTCAAAATGTGCTATCTAACACACAGTTTTTGAGCACACATAAGACTTGAGTATTGAACATAAACTCAACAGTGAGCAAATAATAGTCAAAGATCAGATGTGCATAAGGAGAAACACAGGTAAGATAACCAAAGTTGAAAGATCAAGGAACTTCAGAGCTTAAACTTGAGTCAAGGTTAGTATATGGATCATTTAAGACAAAGGGGTGTTTATGAGTCAAGGGTTAAAAGCTAGAGGTGAGTTTTGAAGAGACCAAAAGGACATCCTCAATGATATGGTCCTGGAATAACCAACTCAGGGTCTCCACATCCATGCCATTTTACTATGAAATAAAACTACAGTGAAGCAGAATACAACTCTTTGTGATGTCCTGGGCTGGCCTTTATCCTGTGGTGTTCCCGTTGAAAGTCCCCTGCTTTTATGTAAGGTCAGAGGGATAACAGGATAAAGCCCATCCTCTCTGCTCCTCTGAAGGACATGCACTCCAGCTATTGGATTTGGAGGCCCTCAAGGACAAAGAAGGGACACGAAGACACAAAGAAACTAATCGTGGAGGTAAAAGATTTCATCTGTCTTTCTGGCCTGAGTGATTGGCAGGGACTGGCGAGACTATAGCAATCTTTGAGTGCTGCCTCTTTGCTCTGTGATGTTTTCAGTACAACACAATACTGAAGGTAAATGGCCACAAATGATTTAAGGAGCTCTGACCTTTGTGGTATGAAAGAGGCTTGACATGATAGCAGAGGTAGCAAAGGGGTAGGGTTAATACAAAGTATGACTGTGTACTGATTTTTGATACTAAGTAATTTCAAGATACAACTGAGGAAAAATGTATATATAAACTAGGCCCACGCTGTCGACAACAGGGTGCATATCGCTGTCGACAACAGGGTGTATATCGCTGTCGACAACAGGGTGTATATCGCTGCACCTTAATCAGACATTGTTTGCGTGACTTGTAAGGGTTTTTATCTTGTTAATGAGCAATTAAGAGGCCCCGCCTCCAAACCATGACAAATATGGGAAGAGTCTCTTTCTATAGTCATTGCTCTCGGCCAAAGTAAGTGCGTCCAGAGTCCCATAGGGGTCAAAAATATGGGGGGGGGGGGGGGGGGTCATTATTTATTTGACCTCTGTAATTTGCATATGTACATTAAATATACACAAGCCCGGATCACTGTGTGATATTTGGCTCAATTAAAGTGCTTCAGGGCATTAATTAGGTAATTAATAAATTACCAAAACTCAATCCAGTTCATCGTCTTCACTGAAAAGACTTTTTGAGTGCTTTCAGTTACCGGAACTTATTTAATATTCATCGTAGAAGTACCAATCAATCCAGTTTGGTGTCTTTATTATATTTTATTGTGTAAAAACGTATAGTTATCGCGTTCACACGTAGGATCTGCGAACACACATGTGGACGGACATGATTCCATAATATCGCAGAAATACACTCAAAACACTAATACACTCCCACCAGACAAAAGAGTGTCAAAATTGGAAAAATCAAGAAAAAACATTAACGTTATTGAGGAGCATGTCTAATGAAACAAAACAAAATTCCTTATTGCTAACCAAAAAAATGTAAATTGCAAATTCTGACAAAATACCCCCAAAAGGTCCAGATACATCTACATGAATCACATTATTGTATTTGTACATATTAACTTTATGGGGATTGTTACCTGCATGTAGGTAGGCCAAGTCTGGATTGTCGATATCAGAGTGGCTCTCTTTCAGATGGTTGCGGAACTCATTTGGTGAGTTTGTGGCGTAAGAACATTTAGGACAGTTGTACATCTTCACCCCCTCGTGTTTCCCAGTGTGAAGGATGTGCTTGCGGATGTTCTCAGCACAGTTAGATCTAAAAGTCAAATAATACAAATGTTTAACAATATAAAAATACAATTTAAAAAGCACAAACACACAAGATGACTGCCCCCAAAATTGCAGTGCTTACATTTTATTCAATGAAATGAAACACCATAGATTGAGTAAGGAATGTGCATGGATTTACAGATGAGAAATGTTGTTTAGAAAATCTCTCAAAGATTCCTAAAATCTAAATTCCTAAAAGAGTTTGTGAAAGAATTGAGACACACAACAGCAACAGCTGTATTACATAATTCTAGTCTTTTACTTTTCTCTCTTTTGTGTTAGGAACTATTGATAACAATGTCAACGACTGTGAACAGACCCTCCTGAAGAAGATGTGCTATTGTTCCTATATGTTTTCTATGTTTTATGTCCACACACTAATTTACGCACAGCACAGACTTCCCTGACCAAGTACAATAAATTACTGCCTTTCTATGTGGCTTTGAGTGCTTTCCTCAGTTTTTAGATGGAGTCATCTGGTCAGAAACTGTATTCATAGCAGTAGCCCTGTGATTAGTGGTGTTTTTCATGTTAGTCTGCATGTTTAAGAGGGTTGGTGGGTCTTGCAGCTGGTCAGATAGTTCAGGTCTAGCACTGAGCTGCTGCAGGGTGTAGGATGTAATGATGTCAGCTCAGAGAGTCACACACAGGCCTCTGATTAATGATGCTGCCTGACCTGCTCCTAGGCTCTATCTAAACCTGCCCGCAGACATACACCAACACACACCCATGTGTGTCATACTGGGCCCGGATGGACCTATGCATACACAAACAAAATACAAAATCTCAGATATGACATGACAAAGGTGCTGCTGTATGGTATAGACATGAAAACAAAATGAACCACACACATGTGCACAAAAGCACACACCCATAATGAATCATGCAGCAGGCGTCTGCAGTGTTTCATACACACACATAAACAGCGGCATCATGTGTTGATGGATGGGGCACTCGTGCTCAGTTTGGACCTGACATTCTCGGACAGTATAATACGCAATTACTCTCCCTTATCACCTTGGCCGGGACAATAAAGCCTCACAGTGCCATAGCTCACGCCAGCCAAGGAGAGAATTTGTTTTCACTTTTGCCGAGACACTACTCTCCATCATGGACCATAGTCCAACCTGGCTCCACTGGGGCCCTAAAAAAGGGAGTGGGCCTTCGCTTAGTGCTGTCCAAGCAGTAGGAATAATATAAGTGTGGCCACAATTGAACAATAAGCTCCTGTGCATTAGGCTGCAGCACTGCATTCACAATGATAACTTTACAGGCAGTTTGATATAGGCTTTATTGTTATTGATGTTTTTATTGAATGTATACAAAAAAAACAAGAAAGCCTTTACATACAACAGTTATCCAGTTACCAAAACTAAATCAATTATTCCAACAAAGTGGTGTATTGTTGTGATAACTTTATCAGTAGGTATCACTGACAAGTATAACAACAGGTTCACAGAAAAATCACGCTCACATCTGGTGACTTGCTTTTTGCTCAAAGTACTGAAAAGTCGACATTTTTGTGAAAGGATTCTGTCACACGCTCGTAAATGAACACAAATGACTGAGCTAAAAATGCATTAACTAGTAAAAAAGTGAGCTGATTTCTTATTCAAAAACGCGGAGCATAAATAGATAAAATTTTCATCCGAAGCTAAAAGGTTCTAAAGAGTGCGCGGGTGGATTCCTGGGGGGGCCGTGCTATCTCTCAGATATGGTAATGGTGTAATTGTCATATTAAAACAACACAACGTGCGTTTAGGAGTCAGCAGGTGTCACAGTTAGTGAAAGCCCACACCAGCCCTCCTACTAGACACTGTATTAATTAGACGACGACTGTTTCAACTTCCTCCCCCATCTCATGCACTCACCCTGGGAATCAGCAGCCATCGCCACGCTCAACAGATACATCACCCCTTTCCCAACCTCTCCGTGCACCCCTTTATTTAAGCCATTTCCATATTCCTTCCTCCAGCCCGAACAAACTGTATGATAATGGACATAATTGAGAGGCGCTTCGTTAGTGGAGATTTCAATCTGTATCTTTGTGTCTATTTGGATCAGTGGTGCCATTTAGAACTTATGGTGCCAAGAAGTGTCTAGTTATCATTGCTAATGGCTCCCACCTTCCCGCACCACTCTACCTTCACTCTACAAGGTCACAAAACCTTTTTGGCATTGACAGCGAGTGTGTCATCCTCAAAGCCGCCAGTCTGCTATTTAAACAGGTAGATTGAGACATGAATACAGTTATGTACAATAAACAATACTAGCCCTGGAAGAATGTGGCGAAGTAAGTATATTAATTAGACCATTTAAGGTTTGCCACTATGACTTTATTAAAAGAAAAAGGAGCAAAGAAAGTCCTCATTTAAAACAATGAGGATAATGCCTTAACCACCAGAGAAATACAGTTATCTGGGCTTGCATAAATAGGTTCAGAATAGTCAAATAGATAGCATTAATTGACAGCCCATGACTCCCAGTGCAATATAATTAGAATATTTTTTTACCACAAATCCGTTGCCATAATTATCCCCTTCTATTATCTATCTGTGTCTGAATAGGAGATGAGTGGCATTTGATAGATCACTCACTCCCCACTAATTTACATGCAGTTGAGGGGCAGCCTTCATGGAGATAACACCATATCACGTGAGAAACAATGGTTTGCACCCCCACTGTGTTGTATGAATATGGATATAGTGCAAATCAGTTGTGTGTTAATAAAGACCTAATCATTTTCTTTGTTTTACAGGAATATAAATATGTCTAAATAGCAAGGTTTTTTTTAAATATTATTATTTGGCCCATAAATAATAGAGGTATCAAAAGGTCAAACATGCTAACTTATCTTAGCCTCCTTTACCGGTCAGGTCGCTGGAGACTATGGAATTTTAAACATGTATTCAATGTCTAAAAGCAGGCCCAAGGCAAGGCCCCCTCACACATGTCTGAGGCCCCTGCATTAAGCCCACATTAGTAAACCAGTACGGCATTACCCTAACCTTCTTCCCCCTTGTAACCACCCCCCTTCCCCCTTTGAACCTGCCATTAGGGACACAAAAATGTTAATTCAGTGTCTATAGCTTTGACAAAATCTGTAATGCGAATAAGGGATCAGCACATGAACAATAGGGCTATCATGTGCCATATACCATAGTATGACTACTTCATACTAATGGTGTACAAAAACCTGCCTGAAATACAATATTGTCATTTCAAGATTTTTAGCACACTTTTTTCCTGATGAAAGTCCACAATGTAAAATAAAAGGCATTTGCATACATTCTGTTTCCTACATCAGGGTTTTTGGTGATTTCCATTGATTAAAACTGACACACTGGTAAATCTCATGTAGAGATGTTACACACTGTATTTGGAAGTATAAACATTTTAGATGTTCTGTAGACATTAAGAAGGTGGTGTAAGAATCTGGTAATAATGGTACAAAATTAGCATTTGACAGCATTTCTTCAATGTTGGACTAAATATAAAATCCAGAAGATATTAGGTAGTGGAGCAGGTGTAAGGGACCGCTCAAATGACCTTATCCCAGAGAGGAAAAAAATGAATAAAGAGTGCATCTAAAACCAATGATGGGTTTGGGATCATTCTCTTTCACACTTCTCTGCCATGACCAATGAGTACGTCTGATACAAGAGGGACAGATGAACAGGAGGGCACAGAGAGATTACAATAAGTGGGGAAAAAGAGAAAGAGATGGAGATGTGCAACGCTAGCCAAAACTTTTTCAATTTCACCGACAATTTCCTGTGTAATTACTGATGTGGTATGATGGTGTTTTAATGACAGGGACCTGCCAGTGACGGTGACTTGGTGACTGTGAGTTGGTATGGTCTGGCTTTCTCTGAGCCTTATTGTGGAGATTTGACCTGTCTGAATACACTGCAAAATTGAAAAAGATAACCTAAGAAGAAAGTGGCTTAAAAATAATTGAACTAACTTCAACTCCGACTTCAAGATTAGCGTAAGTAACAGTCTTACTTTGACATTTAGAGGACTTTCTTTTTTTTAAGTGTATAGTGTACATTTATCATCAATATTACCATTAATTCATCTTTATTAACTTATTACTAGTTATCCAATCAACTATGGGTCTAGGACAACAGCTACTTAGTCACAGACCTGACACTTAGAGACAGACTGATAGACAACCACGTACCACATTCTTTCAATAGGGAACATTTTTTGATCATTTAAATGTAAAGCCTGTTATGCAACTCGCTAAATATTTTATTTGAGTTAACAATTCAAAACAAAAATATAAATTTTCTTGGTATTTTTAAAAATAATTTTACATTTTTATAGTGTACAGCAAAAATACCCCGTGCATTAGCTAGCCACCCAATGTAACTCCCCACCCACCTCTAAACTACCCTACAATGCCACCTGCTATCTCTTCGCCATCACATTCTTACATCCGTTTAGCCCCCCCGCGGCCCCCTCCTACCACCACCTATCAAGGCCTCAATCATCAGAGGGGCAGGAGCGACCATTAGCGCCTCCAAGCGTAGGCGGGTCAATGAGCCGGTACCTGTAGTCGCACCAGGGGCAGCGGTATGGCTTCTCTCCGGTGTGAACGCGTGTGTGCCGGGAGAGGTGAGACTGAGTGGTGGAGGCGAAGTTGCAGAACTTGCATTTGAATGGTCTTTCTCCTGCGGGGTAGAAAAAAAGACAGACAAGCATTATAAGGGAAATGGATAGTGGCAAAGGACAAAGGCAGAAATCCTAATGTTCAAGAATAGGGCATTATGGCAATATTACAATTAAAAATGACATGATTGTGACAAGATTGTGACAAGCTATGAAGTAAATTACTTTTAGGCCCTAACCACCAATCTAGCCTTGCACTTAGAGAGTAAAGCCTACATTATACAAGATTAGACATTAGCATAAGAAGAGATTGTTTTGCCAGGTCAATGTAAAATTATTTCTTTAGCTCCATGAATTTTATAAAGGTTACTTATGAAATAACTTATATTGCCAGACAGAGATGTTCCATGTTCCTTTATTGGCAGCCACATGCCAACAGATTTGAATATGCCCCTAAATCAAAGGAAATTGACACATGCCAACTCAAGTGAAAAGGACTGAAATTGGAGGTTTCTGGGGAGGATATGGCAGAGAAATTGAGGAGCAAACAAAATTAATTATGAAAATGTAAATTAATTCTTGATCCTCGGATGGCTGCCAGACAACAGTTAAGAACAATATTTGGTTCACTATCCCAATTTCTTAAAAAAAAAAAAAAA
>JAVQKC010024837.1:0-16428 GCA_036025475.1 Philypnodon macrostomus | reverse complement strand
ATATTGACGTCTCTTATTTGGTTGTAACCAGTGAAGTTGTTCAAATAACGTGCAATGATGAGTAGTGTATGGACAATATAAAATAAATCTACAAATACTGTTAAATAATATATTCAAATGTTTGAGATATAAATCATATGTGTTCTGATAAATAATGTCGGCATAATCAATAATGGGTAAAATTAACTGAGAAACAATTCTGTTCAGTGGTTGTTGTAGGCTGCTCACATCTTTCTGTCTCTTTAGGCTAATCCCAGATAAACTTAAATAATATATAGGGCAACTAAGCCAGGGCAATGGGGTTATGTCAACATGGTCAAATACAATGATGGCATTGCATTTTTTACAGTATTTCTAAACACAAACTTAAAGTGTTTGCTCAGTACTTAAGTCATTCACATCGCCACTATATAGCCTCTGACCCTGCTGATGGCAACCGTAAAATCCAATCATCATAACCCTTTGCCGTTTATCCAGGACGAGCGCCGCATCCAATCACCGAGCCCGGTCAAATCAGGGGGGAGTCCAGGCAGCTCTTCTTTGCTGACAAGCCCCCAAACTGCTCCTGTCCAGCCAAGAAGCCTGCCTTCTACACCCAGGAGCATCTTTCCCTATCCCTCCAACCAAACCTCTTCACCCAAGTCCCCCCGCCGCCTCAGCTTCAGTGGTATCTTCCGCTCGTCATCAGGCTCAACACCTTCGCCGGGCATCAAAATCTTTTCCAGAACCAGAAGGGGTAAGTGCAAGGATCAACAGCCAGTGCCCTTTCAAAATGTCAGCGGTTGAGATAGAAATGTTATCTGGCATCAGCACTTGGTTGTTGGTGCTAATGTGAGTAGATTAGCATAAAGCAAGCAGAATTTGTATTCAGTGTTATGAGAAATAAAGAAAATAGGCCAGGCTTCTCAGTGGAACATAAATCAATGGAGATGTGTTTAAGGAAGGAAGCTGAAGACAATAGAGTTACTTCATCAAATACCATGTGGGTCTCCAGCTTATGAACTGAGACCACAAAAAAAAAACATTGATTTGAAGTTTTCTTGACATCTTTTGCACATAGTAATGCTCATTTTTTGTTCCCATGCAAAGCCAATGCATTTAGTGGCTGCTGAAGTTCAGACCAAGCATCAGAACGGAGAAGATTGGATTGTCTCATTCAACGTTGTCTAGGGTTCGCAGAGGATGGTTTGGTCCGTTCTGTTGGCGTAAATACCTTGTTGATTTGATATCAGTTATTTCCGATGACCATCTCTGAGCACACAAGAGGGTAAAACATAAAACCCACACCGGGGCCACTCTATTAGGTTCATGGCCTACCTAATAAAGTGGCCAGCAAACCTTTTTGAGAGACAGCCAAGCTTGACTTCCTCAGTACCACACACAATAGTTTTCAGATTTACCACCTTACCTCATCGGCCCATTCCTTCTCTTAAAAGCTCGGAAAGTGCCCTAAATGCATCGTGTTTTGCAGAACAGTAAAAAGGTTTACAAGACTTTGCTTCACTTCAACTTCCCTTACAGGACAGTCCTCACATTCTCTCATGTTTACACTTATTACATAACTTAAACCCCGCTCGTCTCACATGGAACGGCCCGACTGGAGGCTGCATCAAAAAGGATGACTCATAGATTTTTGGCTCAAACTGCTTCCTTTTTTGCCATTATTTCCTCAGTTGGCAGAGGCTGATGGAATAGCTCTGGTTTAGGTTAAAACTCAAAGTCAGTTTCCAAACAGCGGTTAGTGTTTATGGCAACCAGCATATCATCAGCACTAACCATCCTTTCTTCTCATTCACTGATTCTGTGGCTTTCAATGTTTCCAACGCCCTCTCACTATAGGATCAATGTTTTACCGTCTGCATTTTCTGTTATTTGTTTTTGTATGTGGTGTAGGTCTACCACTAGGGTGTGCTGCAGTCAAAGTTGTGAAACCTATGTAGTTTCATTTGCGCTATCTCTACACTTGTCATTTAATATCTTTATTACAAACTGCATTTTGAAGGCTTATTTCTTCCCATAAACATACATAAAGTATGATGAGAATGCCACTCGGTATTCACTGTATTTTCCCATTGACCTGGACAGTGTCAGTCTCACTGCTTAAGGCAATCAGGGCTCTCCATAGCCTTATCAGGAAGTGACTCTCTTAACTCGTGCTCCCTCACTGTGTGTTGCTACTGTGGGCTCTGTGTTGTCTGTAAATAGAGGGAACTGGGCAGTTTTGATTTCCAGATTCATAACATTCAGTCCCTATAAGGGCTGGAAGGGTTTTTATTATAGTGAGAAGGTTAGTAGATTGATATGTATTTATTATTATTATTATTATTATTATTATTATTATTATTGTTAATAATACATTTTTTTAATTTTTATTTTATTGTTTATTGTTTGTACAAATGGAAAATTTTGTTTTATTTTAGCACCAGCTTCAAACTTTCTTCTTCTTTTTCACATACCACTGCAGTTCAAAAACAGCTCATGTATGCATGTAGAGTAGACAATGCAGCCCCATAAGCAACAAACTACAATGCACTGTGTATTCTGATCCCTTTCACCATTCAGCATTTACTACTTCAGCAATTCAAGCTCTTGGATCGAATCAGCCTTCACCCATCTTCACTACTTTTTGGAGATTTTTCGTCAAAATGCAACCCTTGTCACACTCACTCAAATCAATATGCTTTTCCTGCTACCAACAAATGAACTTCAAGGACAAAATGTGTACTCGCTGCCTAGTATAAAGAGTCCCCTAACAGTTGTCATGATGTAAAGATATGTTATGCCTGATCAGTGTATAATCCAAAGTATATGTAATACAATTAACTCTATACATTTAAGGTGACCTACTGCCTTTCATTCATTTACCCTGGCCACTGACCCACTGAACTGACGTAACATGTTCATTCACTAAGCAGGCTGTAGCCAGTTGCGAGTACCAAATGCTTGAGTGTGTCATCTGTGATGCAAGTGGAAGCTTTTTTGATCAGCTGACCGAGCATGGGATGTCCCCCTGCTGTCATCTCACGGGACCTGTCTCTCCATCCTAAAGGTCACCCCAAAAAAGGCACAGAGCGGAAGCACAAAATGGCCGCTCAGTAGGATTTGCTTTGACTTTTTAGATGCGTATTGACCAGAAGACTAAATGCTGAGGCCGCGTACTTTGTTACCAAGCCTGAAGACAGAGTGGGACAGATGTGGCTGTGCTGAATCTGCTCTGAACGAAAGGGGGGAGGGGAAAAAAGGAAAAAGGCGGGGTCGTGTTTACCCTCAACCAATCACGGCATGTTCTGACCGGACTGGCCTCCTTTCACAGGCCACTGGCACGCCTGCTATATTAAAGGGACACCACCCACAGCTGCACCTGACAATTTACAGGAGCCGAGGGAAGGGGGAAAAACCGGACCCTTTTTGCATTTGCATCACTTCTGTCAGAGGGGCCTTTGTTAAGACTAAAGAAGATAGTAAATGTGCTTCACAGTGGATATTTCTTTGGCATGGCACTCTTAACCTGTGACCTGCCCTTTTGTATAACTTGACTTGCTGGCTTTGAAAAGCTTAGGACGATACTTCAAAGTCTGAACTGGAGTGTACGGCGGACTGGAAGAACTTTGATTCAGTTACACAAGGACAATATTATTTATATTTATGATTTTTTAGAGTGTGTTTTTGAAAGAACTGCCGTTTCCATTTCACTTATGGTCATGGTCAGAGTTTACATCGAACCCACAACCCACCGTGCCCCATGAAACGGTTTGGCAGCTTGAGAAGGAGCAAGAAACGTAAGGAGCAAGATGGGCTCGGAGGGAGGCAGCAGTCCGAGTCGTCATGTCTCGCTGGTAATTTGGTCTATATCTATTCTCAAACAGTGCATGTGCTTACATGTGCTTAAAGTGGCCCTGATTTGTCATTTGGTGTGGCCTTAAGTTGCCTGTATAGTTACAATATGTGGGGGGTGTATGCAGTGTATTCCCTCTAAAAGCTGAAATACTGTATAGTTACAGTATCTGGGGGGTGTATGCAGTGTATTCCCTCTAAAAGCTGAAATACTGTATAGTTACAGTATGTGGGGGGTGTATGCAGTGTATTCCCTCTAAAAGTTGAAAGGGGCTAAAGCAATGTGCTACACTGGGGAAAGGTGTCATTGTAAGTTAAAATGACTTACATGGTTGCTGTAGCTTTCTGTATAGGGTAGAAGATGCTTCAGGAAGTTATACAAGTGTTTTATGTGAATTCATGAGATATGGGTGATTTGTATTTAGTTTTAGAAAAAAACACAAAATGGCATGTATCAGAAATGTTCTTTCACTAAATGCTAAACCAGCCGCAATGTGTCTCAAGCCAGGGTACTGTGTCGGTCCCAAGCTCAAATAAATGAATTGGGTTGTGAAGGGCATCCAAATCAATATGCAAATGCACTGCACACAAGTGGGCTTCAGAAGGTAAAAGTTGAAAGATGGAAGGTCTAAATGCCCCATTTTAATTACTCTACAGATATTACACTATAGATAACAATAATACTTCTGCCCTGAGAAAATACAATACATTGACATAAAATTCCCATAATGCACCCTGACAGAGAGGATTGATTTAAGCTCAGAGCTCAAGCACTGGCTGTGTGAAATTCAGTTACCTCTTTTTCATTGACTTTCTGGAGTTAGAGACAATAACCTCAGTAGTGAAGGGGAAAACTTTTAACTTTAAGTCAAGGCTGATTAATGAAACATTAGGTTTACTAACTGGTTACTAATTGAGGTCACTGAACTTAGTCATGTCAACTCTCATATCACCGCATTGCCTCATTGTCCTTACTCCAGTTTTAACCAGAACCCCTACACAAACATAGCACAGTTGTGATTTATCATGTTACATATTGGCCAGAGATGGCCAGAGTCAAGTCATCCCAGGTCCACATGACTAAGTACACCCTTCCCTGGAGGCACTACTCTCTGATCTGATTTAATGGAGCCTACAGAGAGGTACTCAATACTAGTGTTATTAAATCAACCCTAGCTGTATATTTTTATGACCGCCTCTTCACCCGTTTTCAAGTAATCCTCTTTAGACACTTTATTAGGTAGACCTTGAACAAAAAAAAACCATCATCTGAATTTATTTTATTATTTCAAACCTCTGGCATCAACAAGGCATTTTCACTCTTTTACAAATAACATTAAACATGGCTTTATGTAAAAATCCAGTAGATCATCACTTTCTCAAAAACTAGAATGGTCCATATGGCTCTAAAAACATTCATCGGGTTTGTCTTAAACATATGCATGACTAAATCAGTTGGCTTAATGCAATGGGATTTTCTAATCAGCATATGGGCACGTAAATATGGAGTGGCAGTGCCCTGCAACCAGAGGGTCGCCGGTTTGAATCCCCCACCTGAGCATACTGTCGTCGTGTCCCTGGGCAAGACACTTAACCCACATTGCCTATATGAATGAATATGGTTGTGTGAGTGGTGTTCAGAGGGGCCATAGGTGCAGAATGGCAGCCATGCTTCTGTCAGACTGCCACAAGTAGCTCACCACAGAGGTGTGACAGAGGAGTGACTGTCTAGAAAAGCACTATATAAGACTAATGCATTCTTATTCTTATTATTAATAAAATAGAGTTAGTTCAGTAGCTGTCTAAATGCCCCGGTGACCTCTCAGCAGGGCACCCATGTATTTCCTGTTTCCTGGGTGGTGTCAGGCCCTCCTGTATGAAGCGCACTCAGGCGAGGGCTCGGTCTCACTCTTATCTGTTGCCGTGGAATGTGCCACAACAGCGTGGCTAAAATAAGAAGACCTACACAGAGGAAGCAGGGCATGTCAAAGAGGACCGGGTGTGTGCCAACCAAATGTCAGGAGCAACCGACCAAGGAAAGTGTTCACCAAGGCACACTTTGAAATAACTTCAGGCATAGCTTTTTATTTCTGAGATATACAGACTGTTGCCAAACCTGGGATCTAACGCCCCGTGATCTACATTTACTATTTAAATATTTACATTGATTGCTCCTTGATGGCACCTATGTAAGATAAATGTCTGTGGAGTAAGACTGGCATTTCACTAGACTTCATATTGACTCAAGTAAATAAATTAGATTAATAATTTAGGTTATAAAGCATAC
Organism: Philypnodon macrostomus; assembly: GCA_036025475.1. Taxonomy (NCBI): domain Eukaryota; kingdom Metazoa; phylum Chordata; class Actinopteri; order Gobiiformes; family Eleotridae; genus Philypnodon; species Philypnodon macrostomus. Next base: position 10,307 of record JAVQKC010024837.1, on the reverse strand, counting down.
TGTAGGTACAAAGATAAAGATCATTTACTGGTCACTTTATTAGATATAGTTGTGCACCCGATTATTAACAGAGCAGCAACCGGATTCAAACATCAACAATGCATTAAGTCATGTTCAGAACAAACAAAGTTCAACTCAAGCATGAAATGGGGATTTATTTGACTATATGACCTGGTATTGTAATGGAAGTAAATGATAATACTTACAATTGACTACTGTTCTATGATATAGGTCGTCTCTATTCTTCAGAGGCCAGGGGAGGGACCAAAGTATAATAATAGTTTGCTTTACATCACACAATAGGGTCAAAGCAAAGCATTTTTATTTATAGAATTCTTAATTTTAGGAAACATGTGGACTACACCTTTAAGCAGCGGGCATTTCAAAGATGCTGTAGTATTATTGCATGAGCTGTTGTACTTTTATTCATGGTAGTTGTCCCGTGACGGTTTTACACATGTGGTTTTGGATTTCACATTCTCAACGGACACTTACACCGACAGTCCCATGTCGTAGACGGGCGTAACGACCACATCACACTTGCCTGTCCAAGTCTGGCCATAAAAATGGTCAGGAGGGCGGGGCCTCGGCAGTGTCAGTGTCACATGTCACTGTGTGTAATTTTGTGACGCCAGCAGTGAAGAGCTGTCATGTAACACCCCCCACATGCACACCCACATTTTAAAGGGGCCATGCGAACTTAACTTTTCGGAGCTTATGACCATAATTACCATACCCAAAGTTTGTTTCAAGGTTTCAAGTTTATTTGTCATATGCACGTTCAACACAAGGTCACAAAATGCAATGAAATGCTTAGGATCAGAAGAACCGTTTGACTCATTAAGATGGTCAAGCATGCAATAATAGTACATGGTAAGAAAAGTGTGCAGAAAAAAGAGATAACTAACAATATAATAAACGTATAATAAAAAGTACAATATAAATACCAAGGTGCAGGTATGTTTGACTAACCCTGTATGCAGAGACACTATCTTCTCAGGAGCTGAACTCATTTGGCTGCATCTTTATACACGTACTTAAGCGAAGAAACCCCATCCTGCTACTGCTCTTCATTATTTGCAATGGCTGTAGTAGTGAAATGTGTGTGGCAGCAGGGGAAGGAGGGCCTTAAAGGGATATATATGCATCTAATCTGAAGGTTTTGAAGTGAGAGAAAGCCCAAATATCATTGCATTTTTATTTAATTATACATTGTGATAGGGCAATATAGAGGTAAACAAAATCTATATATTAAAAGCATAATATAACCCCTTTTAAAACAACCAACCAGTTAGTCACTTTGCTTAAGGTCACCCACATCGATGTAAGGAGAGCTCGGACTTGTCTTACCTCCCACTCTTTACCCAGAGCTCCCCCACGGAGCAGCCTGTTGGCCCACATAAAGGTTGTTCAAAACATGCAAACAGTTAGGAGAATTAAGTGAATGAGCTTTCTGTGAAGACTTGCACCAAAAATGATCATTGCATTAACTGAGGGGAGGCCTAACTAGCTGTAGTGTAAAATAGTACCTGGTCACCTGGTCTGCCATTCTCTCTACGCTAGCCTACAGTAACATTTTGCACATAAGCAAGGAAAAGCTCTATTATGTAAAGGATACTCTCAGTTTGTTAAAGAAGTTGTCCACTAATCAGAAGGTTGGCGGTCCAATCCTCGCTCCAATCAGGTTATACTGACTTCGTGTCCTTGGGCAACGCTCTTCACCCAATTTTTCTTGACTGTATAAATGGTTCAATGATTTTAAGAGGTGTTGGCAAGGCCCCTGTTAAAGGTCAATGCTATGCAAGATCTCAGTTTCACTATTGTGGACCAATGATAACGCACAGTATTCTTGGGCCTAACAATTAAGCAGGTTATTTGTGATTAATCGATTGTCAACTAATTTTGTAATCAATAATAACTGGAGTACACAGACTCTAAAACATGCCATTTCGCAGAGCGGTAATTAAGCCGAAAATGTACTAAAAGTTATAAACATTTTGCATTTAAGATGTGTGTAAATGTGCTCTATCCACAAGTCTTCAGGTGGCAAAGCCCATATATCTGGTTCAAATTTTGTAAAAAATAAAATAAATAAAAATAGTAATCGATCAGCAAAATAATCAGTCCTACAGTATTCGTAAATGCTTCAGGTCTTATGGAGTCAGGGGATTAAGAAGATACTTGTGTATAATAAGTGTTGCATTTTGTGAACAGCATATGTGGTTTAATATTTCAGTTTGTCCTGTAGCGTTGTACCATTGTAGGGCATCCCTTCTGTCAGCAGCGTGGCCGTGGCAATGCTATCTATACTGTCCATTGGGCCCATGACCAGCTTAGATATGCATTCCTTCTTTAATATAGCAGATGACAACATTAATGGTATCTGCACCTGGGACAATGTTGCCACCTAGATGCCGTCTAAGATTTTAACACTTTGATATTGTGTGACTTTGTTTTTGTGTATTATAAGTGCAAAAATTGGATCCAGGAATTTCTTTACAGGATTCTTGAACATTGCAAGATAAAGCCTAGTTTTCTGGAGGTCTATCTTGCTCAGTTGTTTTTAGTTGTTACATACACTTTGCATATGCTTTTCCGAATGGATTTTGCATGTCCCGCTTGTGCTAATTTGATTTCGCACTGGGTACTTTGGCTCCACCCTTACCAAACACATGTACTTAAGTTGATGCAGGGGCGTATCATCAGGCAGTGCAGCCAGTGCATAGAACCGGGGTCCAGAGAGTGGAAGGGCCCACTGGGGTTTCATTAATTAACCAGGTCCAAACTAGCACCAAACCAGATTTGTCTAAACTGGGACAAGATGTTACAGAGGACTAAACCAGGTCTAAACCATGAATTAAACAGGTCTAAATCATATCTAAGCAACTAAACAAGGTCTAAAAAAACCCAGTTCTAATACATTTCAAAATCTGATCTAAACTCAGTCAAAATCCATACTATAAAATTTTGTACTGGGGCCTCTGGTCACAACCGTATAATATTTTCTGCCAAAGATATGCTGATAAATGAACAAACTATTCAGTACTTACATTTTAAATTCTGGCAGATATACCTGTCTCTAGTGCATAGTCAAGCTGCCAGCCTAGGCTATTATACTGTTAATGTCATAAATTCAATACAGATTATCTTTTTTTTAATCTGCAGCTTCTGGACTCTCCACGCCTCCCGCCCCCCCCACCCAGGTTTCCAGCCAGCCCGTATTCCCCCAGGAGTCGCCTCAGAGTGGACCAAGCCCTGAGCCTCCCACCCGGTCCCGGTCCCTGTCCACACCTCTGGATATGGGACAGCGTCTCAACTTCTCCTACTCTTCCTCCAAACCTCCTATTCCTTCATCAAGTTCCGTGCCGCCATACTCTACCTCACAAGTAGGTTCTATATACAGTATAGCCACTAGTGCAAGGCAATATCAAGAATGGCAATATTTATATCCCAAAAAACTAAAGATACTATGATAATGTTATGATAAATTTTAATCCTACCTAAAATTAGTGCTGGTTTAGATTTGGTCAGATAAATGAATCCAATGTAGGGCTGCACCATATGAGAAAAAGCATTTGATATATTTAATAACCATCTTGAATATTGGAAAATGGATATTTCTGGGATCTTTTGATTGCATGTTCAGTTAAGCAGGAAAAGTCCATTTATTTGCAAATTAAAACTGCTTCAAAATCAAGACGAAGAAAAACTAACACAAGGCCAAAATAGATTTAGTCATGATTCAAATCTGACTCAAATTAATTGCATTTTAATGTAAGCCTCTAATAGGAAAGATTAAAAAAACAAAAACAAACAACATGGCATTATTATGTAATATGTTTAGATTTTTGCTATACAGATTTTTGCTATACAGATTTTGCAGTTTATTATCCAGCCTTAATCCAGCATCCCTTTATAAATTTACCTTGAATTGAGCTTTTACTGTGTCTATAGTTACAAACAAAGCCTTATTATGGCTATCTGGTTGTTTTATTTGCCAATCCATGATGTATTTGTCCAGAACCTGGCTGAAAGATCTAACATAATACATAGAAAACTGTTTCATAGGTGATTTGCATAGTTTCCAGCTTTAGGGTGAGTAGAGCATTGACTGAGGTGACCTTTAGGTGAAGAATTGCAGGAGTGTGTGAATTCTTAAAACGGGGCAGTCGGTGTCTTTGATTCATTGGTGCACTGCGCACATTTATGGCTGAAAGAGGTCCAAAAGCACCTTATAATGCAGTAAGGGGCAACCTGAGGTGAAGTAAATCTATGTAATACTAGCCCTAAGAAATCCCATTTTATATATCATTATTTTAACATTGCCTAACCATTTCTTTTTCAATCGGCCCTATATATGTACATATGTCAGTGATAGTTACCAACAGTACCAGATGCAGCCTGTCAGGCATTGCTCTGGTAATGAATAATTATCTGAAGGCCTGTCTTGGCATGTCTACTCTGAGTGATTGTGGACTGTTGCCAGCAAGGCCAGATCAATATTTCATCACCAACATTGTACTCTGCAGATATTAACACCCAAGGACTTCAGATTGTGGTGAAAGACTGATGAGCCTGTCCTTTACTGTCCCTGTCCTGAAGAGGTGCACAACAAAATCATCTTCATAGAGTCTTTAATTTAGACAGTCCCAGTATGAGAGCGTTATATTTGTTTAATGGGTGTGTGTATGTTGGCATCAGTTTGCTGAGAAGCTGTTCCCGCCGTGATGCAGCAGAGAAGATTTATGAGAGTGCGGAGTGCTTTTTGGCCCGAGAAGCGCTGTGTCACCATCACCAGGCGACACTATGGGGACTGTTTAGCATCCTAGTACTGAGATGCAGGCTTTTCCATACTACTGCAGCGGTTTGCAAATTAGGAGCCAAGTGAGTTTTCAAGAATGCAAATGGTTTAACAAGGCACAGCATTTTATTTACATTTAGGGGACGTGACAAATAGTATTTTTTCCTTGACAGTACTCTAGCCTAGTACTACAGGCCTGGGAGGATATCCTGTATCATTGTGTCATGTTACATGTCATGGTCAAGGTACATTTATTTCTAATGATCTGATAAGGCATCCCCAGCTTCTTGCTGCTAAGCAACGTGGGGATTTCCTAATATGGTGAGGCGGTTCACTGGAGGGGTGTGACTACATCGCGTGTAACTTCCTGCTTTTTCCCAGACTCCACGTGAACTCGTCTCGCTGAGGTGAGTTGTTTAGCGGATTACTGCCCCAACAATGGCCTGTGTGTTTCATTATAGGAGGGTACATTGCCGCGCGGCGGTACAGTAACCGTTTGGGAGCATTGCTTCCCCCCGCTGCAGCCAGTGGATCAGGACTCTTCCACTCTCGATATAAGGGGTGTGTGCAGTCTAATAATAATATGACGCTAATGTTGCGCCACCACTCCGCCGGATTTTTGTAGTCTTTGTAAATTAAGGAAAATAGGACGGGGTTTGTTTGCTCGCTAAAGTCCAATGGCGCACAGTGTAGTGAGTTAGCTCGTGCGTTGTGCGCACGTCACTCGGTCTGGCCGCAGGGGAAAGTCTGTTGACCCTACTGTTCAGTACAGTTTGCAGTAAAGTTTACCGTGCTCTGACACTGCTGTGGGCTGGTGTCCGCTGTCCTGACTGCATACTTGTGCCTCTTCTGCCCGCAGGTATACGGTGTGTTCGAAGGCATGCTGGAGAAACTTGAACTCGATGATGATGGTAAGCATTTTGCGACACTGGACGCATTTAGGCTGGTGATTCATTGATGTCCGGTAGTCAACGGTAGTTTATGTCAGGGAGCCAGGCTGAGTTACAACGTTTGTTTTGTAGAAGACGTGTTTACTTCTCCCTCGGAATAATATATTGTAATTTTAACCAGTGTTTATTTCTGAATAAAGCCATCATGGCATATACCCATCCTGAATAAAAATAAATAACATTAACATAATAACTCTGATGTACTAAATTCCTATGAGGATGATGGTTAACGTCCTTGAGCAGATTTACAGTTGCATTTTCTAGGCTTGTATTTTGTCCCCATTAACTGGAACAGTTTTTTTTCTGACTGCAGATTGTGGACCATCGTCATAGCTCCTGAGCTTGTGCTTAAAAGTTGAATTTGGTCTAACACACTTAGGGGTCTACTTGGTGTGCATAATCATTGTTTGGACTTTGGGGGTGTGTTGTTTAATTTCTCATTATGGGTTTTTCTGTGAGACTTCTCTGTTGTCTTCCAGCTGCTGAACCAGAAAGTGACATTTACATGCGCTTTATGAAATCCCATAAGTGTTATGATATTGTCCCTACAAGTTCCAAGCTGGTTGTGTTTGATACAGCGCTCCAGGTTAGTAATCATCTTCTTCTCTCTTTGGTTTGTGTGGTGAAAGCTGAAGATTTATGTTTGAGCCATATCACGATGGAGACTAACTCCACTGGGTTCAATTGGTGTGAGAAAGTACGGCGCAATTTCAAGTTAATGTTTGGTGAATGAGGCTGGAGCCGTCGTACCGCTGAGAAGTTGAAAATGTCGTTAAACAGTAAACTCTCGGGGGCTTTGATGTGTGGATTTTTAACCACTGAACCCACATAAGCAGCAGTAGTAGTTAAAATTCTTATCTTCATTACAGAACTACAAATGGCTATGCTGATAGTAAGCCATTGGAATTAACCCTTTTGCATATGACAAACACTTTGAACTGTTTCCCTGCAGGTTAAAAAAGCATTCTTTGCCTTGGTGGCGAATGGCGTACGAGCTGCTCCTCTATGGGACACCGAAAAGCAAAGTTTTGTGGGTAAGGAAGTGCACAACATCTCTCAACTCTCATTCTCTCAATTTGACGTTGTGTTTGGTGGAAATTAAATACAGAAAACGTTATTAGCACCACAAACCTGATCATAACGTCACTGAGTCTCTTTTGGACATGTGAGCAGCCTACAGCCCTTGATGAAATGGTGGAGAGAACCCACATATCTTTCAACATGTACGTGTGGTCTTTTGAAGGCAAATAAACGGCTGGGTTTAGATGCTGAAACGCCAGCTTTGCATTTTGTAAACTGATGCAAACAAACTTAAAACTGCATATTTTTGAGGAGCTGTTAGGGTAAATAACTTTTGAGTCCCAATAGCACAGCGAGAAAATGCCCTTGCTTTGATCTTGCCAAATTAATACTGCGAATAAGCGTGTACATTTTTATTGCTTCGTGGTCACGCTTACCGGAGCATAGCCTTATATTGAGCAGGAGCCATTATAACTGTCATAACCCATTAAACTCAGTAATGACTCGCATGTATTGACCAGTTAGTCTAAAGTCTATTGTGGGTTTTTTTTTTTCTAACTCTCCAGACTCTTTTTGTGTTAATGGGAACATGTCAAAGCCCGAACTCTGAATTGACTTTGTTGTGCTGCTGGTTGATTTGCTTCATGGAGTTTATTGCAAGTCAGTCTGTGATGAATTATAGATGTCAAGCCAGCGTGAGGATGAAGCAGGGGGAAGTCAGTGAGCTGTTGTGCACCACCACACCCTCTCTATAGTCCACACAAGGCCTAGTGCTGCCAATGTTTTTCCTGTACTCTGTCTAACTAGTGGAACTCTTCTTTTTTCTTGTAGGAATGCTGACAATCACAGATTTCATCATTATACTGCATAGATACTATAAGTCACCAATGGTAGGTCAATGTTTGCTCTAGGCTTGTTGCTCATCCCATAGAAATAAATGTAATCCATGTTTCATGTCGCCTTTCAGGTGCAAATATATGAATTAGAAGAACATAAGCTTGAGACGTGGCGAGGTTAGCGTCAAATTAGCTTGAATTAAATGCTTAATGCTAATTTCAATCTGGTTGAGTTTCAATCTGATGTTTTTTTTATTTGTTTTTTGCTGCACAGAGGTTTACCTTCAAGCATCATTCAAACCTTTGGTCAACATATCTCCTGATGCAAGGTACGTGTTTACAATTCAATTATAGCTATATATATATATATATATTTTTAAATATCTAATTGATCATTTTTTTCAACATAATATTAAATGATGTGGTGCATGCTGGCAGAGTAGTTTGTGCTTCTGCCTCAAAACAAGGACAGATACTGATCCGTGTTAAATAAGCTTTAAGTGGAAAAATGAGTAATTGTTGTTGTATGTTAGCTTTGTAAATAACAGGCCATTGTCAATGTGTACCCTCCCTCATGCCCATATTTGTGGGAAAGGTCCTAGCCAAAGAAACGGGTACAATTGGAACAATATTAATGAACTATTTTTTTAATATATATATATATTAGCCACCCCTCAATGTATTTTTATATCACTTTAGATTGTCTTTATGTACTAACCTAACCTAACCTCTAACAACTCAAATGCACACGGTAAAACATTGCAAAGGTATAGATATTGTATAATATACGAGGGAACACATTTGTAACAATGTCTATTTTTTCTGCAGCCTTTTTGAAGCAGTGTACACCCTCATCAAAAACAAAATCCACCGTCTGCCTGTCATCGACCCTGTCACCGGGAATGCACTTTATATTCTCACACACAAAAGGATCCTCAAGTTCCTCCAGCTCTTTGTAAGCACCACACTATTACTATACACTTAAATGCTGCCCTCTAGTGGCTGCACACAATCTGGTTCCATTCATTTATTTTCTCTAAAATTAGTCATTAATATCGTGCGTGTGTGCGTGCATGCGTGTGTGCGTGCGTGTGTGCGTGCGTGTGTTTTTCAGATGTGCGAAATGCCAAAGCCAGCCTTTATGAAGCAGTCTCTGGGAGAGCTGGGCATAGGCACGTACCACGACATCGCTTTCATCCACCCAGACACACCAATCATCAAAGCACTCAACATCTTTGTGGAGAGGAGAGTGTCTGCGCTGCCTGTAGTGGACGAGTCAGGTAAAATACAATTGCACGTTGTAAAAGTATTGCCTTTATCTAGTGATTGTCCCCAAATTATTTTATTATTATATGTATTTATTATATATATATATTTTTTTTCATAACAGGCAAAGTTGTGGATATATACTCCAAGTTTGACGTGATTGTAAGTTCATTTAAAGTCTATGGATGTTTTTTTGATGCAGGCATTTTTTAATTACATTTTAAAGGACAACAAGGGGTGGAGAAACATGAGCAGAACTTGTATTTTTTAGTAGTAGCCACCATAAGATGCTAGTCCAAATTAATATTAAATCAGGCTATACATGCAACAGGCCTACATTAAGAGTCATGGGTATTTATTTACCAAAATACATTAATACTGAATTGTACTTATTCCTTAAAAGCTTATTGAATAAATACTTGAGACATTTCTGTTCATGTCGATTTACTTAATTACTGAACTTGTCTAGAATTTGGCTGCTGAGAAAACCTACAATAACCTTGACATCACTGTGACACAAGCTCTAAAACATCGCTCCCAATACTTCGAGGGAGTCGTCAAGTGCCATAAAATGGAGACTTTGGAGACCATTGTGGACAGAATAGTCAAGGCTGAAGTGAGCATCAATGTGTCTCTATTAAAAACATAACAGCTGATGTAAAACTAACCTGTGATTTTATTTCTCCTAGGTGCATCGCTTGGTGGTGGTGGATGAGCGCTCCAGTATCGAGGGCATCATCTCCCTGTCAGACATACTCCAGGCCTTGGTTCTCAGCCCAGCAGGTATAGACGCTCAGCACTGACCTCTCTCTCCCCCTTCTGCCCTGGACCCTGAGCTCTCCCCCCGCCCCGCCCCATAACCCCGTCCCAGGTAGGAAACATACCCTCCAGCTGTGAGGAGAGCGCATGATGCCCTGGCCTTCTGTCTGCTCCGCTGTGTGGAGTGGTGTCAAGATCTGTCAGACTTTTGTACTAGAAAAGACATCACCAGCAGGCAGCTGGTTTTAAAAAAATATACTTGTACTCCTGCTTAAAAATACATGACTGGTCACTGTGGTTGAAGCTGCACCTAGAATAGATATGGGTCTTTGTTCCATTAAAGGGACCCTATTATACTAGCTCGATAGTGATTTTTTTTTGGATGCTCAAAGACGCTTTACAACAGAACATTTAAATGGCAGTAGGATTTAACAGCCAACGTCCTCTCACATCGGGCACATTAAGGGTGCTAACATTCTCGGGAGCGAACATTCTCGGGAGCGAACATTCTCTGGGGCCGAACATTCTCGGGCCGAACATTCTCAGGGGCCGAACATTCTCAGGAGCGAACATTCTCTGGGGCCGAACATTCTCAGGGGCCGAACATTCTCAGGGGCCGAACATTCTCAGGGGCCGAACATTCTCAGGGGCCGAACATTCTCAGGGGCCGAACAT
>JAVQKC010024827.1:0-46599 GCA_036025475.1 Philypnodon macrostomus | reverse complement strand
TGATCCGGCAATTCGTTTTTGAGTTATCGCGTTCACAGCTAGGATCTGCGGACGCGGACGAACACCGACGTGATTCCATAATATCGGCGACACGCTGTTTTCGCCGATATAATAAATCTATACGCCACCATTGTGTCATATCGGTCACTAAGAACTTATTGTTGTCAAAACTAGTCCAAAAGTTTCCCCATCATTTCTACCTGTTAAAGTGACCCTGTATGCAGGATTTCATTCGTTCTTCATGCATGTAAGCCAGAGACAACAACCAATGCTCATATTAACACCTTTCTACTTCTTTTTTAGCTTAAAACATCAGCAACAATGTGCAAACATGTATTATTTTTGCGTTTGATGCACACAATTTATCACAGCAACCAGCTAATTCTATTACGGCTACATACACAGAGTAACTATTGATAGAACCTGGCATAATGAGACTTTCTTCTTGAAAAATAATCTATTGTTGGATTTTTTACACATACATAACTGACGGATTTGTCGCCACACGGAAAAATCTGCCATGCGCCTCTTTGTACATTAGGAATTATGATTGCTGATAGCGATAAAGATTGACATGCATTTTTATGTTTTGATGCACATTTGTATTTGTATTGATTCTTTTCCATTCCACCAGTTTGATATTGTGTGAATTTCTTAACACCTCCATTTAGGTGTATATTTTGTCACCCAAAAAGTATTACTGGTAACCTGAGTAGGACAGATTATATAAAGTGCTGTCAGTGAGGATTTAAAAAAAAAACAAACGAAGACATTATTTATTATATTTGTCTTGTTGAAGTAGTCCTTGTTTGTCCGTGAGTTGTAACTGCCCACATTAGGATGCACAGTGCCTGCTCTTAGATGCTGCCGTGGGATTTCCGGCTCCAAATTATTGCACCGAGCTCTTCCTCAAAACTTTCTGACAAACTTTAATTGCTTGACGTTGTTCCGAGCCCCGACTCACATTTAAACCTTTTCATCCCGAAGCTGTGTATTATTTAGGCTTCCTCTAATTGCATCTTTCTTGCATTTTGAATCTCTCGCTCATTCTATGTGCGTAATAATTAATGCTGCTCTTCTATGTCTTTTTTTTCTACCCCACTCATTGCTCTCAACACAAGCTTTCTCCCTCCTTGTGATAAACTGAATAGAAAAAAATCCATTAGCGCAAGACCAAAAATATACCTCCTCCCGAAATAAATTGAATTAACCAATCTACAAAGTTGTGATTGGCCTGTTAAGTATTGAGTGACGTGCAATTTCAATTAATCACGTTATTTGGTGCTGATGCATGCTGGGTGATTGTTACCTGACCTCACTCCCCTGGACATGCCCCCTTTTTAGATGCTCTAGCCTAACACACACACACATCCACACACACAGACACACACGCACAAACACAGACACACACGCACAAACACACACACACACACACACACCCACTGATGTAGCAAGTGAAGCAAAATAACTCACTCTGCCACACAATTGCTCCTCTGCCTTACAGGCACTGACTGCTTTATTCCATGACTTTTTTCTTTTCTTTCACATTCCCTCCCCCCACCTTATTGGCCCCGTTATTTTTTATACCATATCGTAACTCTGCTAAAACAAGGGCCAGCTTTGGTGAATGACTTGACCTTTCTCCTGGTCCAATGGTGTCTACACTGTGTGGCCTTGTGTTGAGACTGAGAGCTTTAAGGTTTCTTACTTGGACACATTTGTATATATTATGTAGATATTGAAATTGTTAAAAGCCTGTATTTTTAATTGAGCTGGAGGCAGACACACCGTTCTGTGATAGAATGTGTATATGGTTAATATATTGGCAATTTCAGGGCCTATTGATATGAAAAAATCTGCCACATATCTGGGTAAAATGGTATTTTTAGTAAAGCTAAGCAAAGTTGTACGATTGTTCAGTCAAGGCTGGGTCAGTAGTAGCCAATCATTAACTAAATGACCACGTTTGGATTTCTAATAATGTCAATAATACTGACCCTTGCCCTCTATCTGAAAATCAGACATTCACTTTGAGAATGTGAGCCATTAAACAGACAAAGATTGTTTCTTTAAGACACAATTTTACTGTACAAAATGTTTTATAGTTCTCACAAAATACATTTAGAAAGCTCCATTTTAAATAAAATTAAATTGAAATATTTAAGAGACAGCGTATTGACGTTTATCTCAGAAGCATTGCTCAGACATAAACCCAGTTATGTGTCCATGTTTCTACGTACACACTGAAATCAAAATGCAAAAACTCATAAGAGCATGACAGATGATGCTAGAAAAACCCTCCCATGGTCTTCAATTATAAATATAGACTGCGGTTACCAACTCGAAGCCAATGTAATCAAAACAGTACGTGCTTACAAAATTTTGCAACACAAGACTAATATCCTTTAAAAAAAAACATTGTGTAGATGAAATACAAAGGCTTTGGTCTGTTTTACAATCAACAATGATTAAATCTGATATGTACTTGTAAACAACTGCCAAACACTTTAAAACTCTGTCAAGCAATGTTTAATTATATTTATAGGAATTAAATATTTCTAGTTGCACATTTTTGACCATAGGACACTATATTACAACTATACCTAAGAGACAAATTGTACCTGACCCTAAAGTAAAGTATTTTTATGATGCATGGAACATTTATAGAATATTTTAGGGGATATAAAAAAATTATTGTCTTTAGGGAAGACAAGTACTTTACAACAAACTGGATTATATTGAAGACGCAGTCTACCATTTACAGACTACATGTTTATTTTTGTTGGTTTTTTTTAATCTGGTAAATGTTTTTGTGGTCTACTGGAGTCGATCCAACTACTAAAGCAGAGGTCCCATTGTCGTTGCCTGTCTAATAACCCCGCTCAGCCTCAGTGTGTAGAGTTTGAGCTGCTCCTGTTTTTGTACATGTTTGTTGGATGTATGTGACGTGGTAAAAGTCTTCCCAATACGTCTTTTTCTTGAAATGATATGCAACAGCGTCCGGATACCATGCAAGAATGCTGGTAGAAAGTCTTGATATAAGCAGATTAACAAAAGATAGTTATGGCAGAATCTGTCTTTTCATTTCTCTCACACAAAGACCACCATGGTTTTCTAGCAGGCCATCTATCAGTACTTATCCTGGTTTTTCATATTAACATACAAATGGTCATTTACTAACACACCAGTAAAAGGAAACAATGACTTGAAAGTTGGAAATAGAAAAAAAAAAAACAGGTACATTTTTTGTTCCATAAAAATCATAAACACCGGGCACTTTACAGAGCTCCATCGCTGACAGCACACAGTTCCACGGGATCAAAAAGCAAAGTAGATGTCCCAGAGTCTTTCTTTTTTTTACCCTCTTCATCGCCTTTTGTAGTCCTTTCCATTTTTTGAAACCCTTTTCCGGTAAGTCTTGTGCGTGCCGTGGTTGTCTGAAGCCATGAGGGCGACAGTGGAGTGGATGCTTACAGAGTCAAGTAGCTCTTTTCTCTACTGTAGTCTGGCCCAATACTGAGACATGTCAGGCTCGCTCCCGGGGACTTGGACAGGGACAGACACTCCAGGAGAGATGAGTCCTGCAAACACAAAACAAACAAAAAAAAACATACATTAGTGGAAAGGATAGCCAAAAGCGTCAATGGTTGAGAATCTAAAAAAGGCAAGCGACATTTTGGGTGAACTAGAACTCATTTGATAGTTATATGGGTCTGTGTACCTTATTGCTTCTTAGGGACACATTAATTAATTGAACTGAAAAGCTCATATATTTGGACATTAACTTAAGTCAGTGTCAAGGTATATTTTGTTTTATAATTCAAATTGTTTTTTCTGTAAATTGATTTGAATGTTACCTACACCCTTCAGATTAACAACAGATAAACCTTCAATGAAAAGAATAGTGTTTGGAAAATAGGGGTCAGAGCAGGCGGCACATGGCTGCACCGTAAAACGCTCACAAGCTCGATAAATTGAAAAGCCACAGCAATGGCATTTAAACAGAGAGGGTACAACGGCAAATGAATCAAATTAATTAGCAATTTAGCACGGAGGAAATGTGGTTATGCATGATTAACTCTTCATGACTATAACTGGTATATATGGCTCTCGGTAACATCATTCTAATGGGGTGGAACTAAACTATGGGCAGGAGCGTCTGGGCTGACATGGTGGCGTAAAAGAGCAATGGAAAAATGAGTTTCGGTCATGCAACAAAAATATAAATGATAGAAATAATTGACATGGGATGGAGAGATATCTATCCGGCGCAGAATGGGTAGACGGAGAAAGGACAGACTGTGAATCAACGGTACCCCTGAGTTATATAGAGGTGGCAGTATGGAGAAGTAGTATGAACACTCTTTTCTGCCTACCTGTTGAGGTGGTACCAGAAGTGGTCATTGATTGGCTGTTCATATGTGCCTGCATATGAGGGGGCGTGTATGTTTCGTAGCTCCGCCCGTTCACTGGCGAACTGGTAGGCAGCATGCAGGAATAAGAGGAGGCCTGGCTGGGCTAAAGGGGAAGAGAATGTTACATTAGCCAACCATGGATTTAGACTGTTTGGTGTAAGCTATTGAGCACTGCTTGTGAGAGAACAACTAACCTGATATATAAATACTTCTAAATGTCAATTCTGTGTTGAGGTGCACTTACTTGCATAGGTAGATTGTTTGCCATGGTGAAGCTGGGCATGGGGGGCAGTGCACTGTAGGTGTTTGTGAGTGCAGAATCAGGTCTCCCCAGCATTGACCCCGAGGTAAACGACACTGTGAAGGGACAGATTACACAATTAGTTAAATGGTCTCTGTCGTGAGTAAGCGTTTCATTCACAAAGTGTTAAGCAAGGCCTTGTTTGACACATACAACATATGGATGTGTTTCTTGGAGATTTGATAATTACACAAATTCTGTTCCCAGTTCCACCAAAAGATGATTTTTTTCTGTGCCATAATATGAAAACTGGATATGGTCTTTTATTTAACTCATCCTGGTGAGTGTGGAGCAAGCTGTTGTGTGCAAGACCTGTGTATGTGACGTACCTGGTGTGGTAGGCTGTGGGATGGCCTGGTACACACTAGTGCTGAAGCTGCTGCTGATGGGGATATGACTGGAGGAATTGTTAGCTTGGCGTCGCTGGTTTCTCAGTTTTTCTTCTCGCCTCCACTTTGCTCTTCTGTTTGAGAACCATACCTTCACAAGGACAGACCAGAGTCAGGCCCGAGTCCTCATTTACAACATTCAAAAATAGTTTCGTGGTGTGTTTACTTACTTGTATTCTTGCTTCAGGCAGGTCGATTTTTGCTGCTAACCGTTCCCGCGCAAAGACATCTGGGTAATGAGTTCTTTCAAATTCTGAGATTACAGACGAAGAAAAATAAATATTAGCAACTGGTTTGTGGTATTATTCACACACACATTTATATCTATATCTATATATGTTTAAAAATGTGACGTACCTTTTTCGAGAGCCTCGATCTGCTCCTGCGTAAAAGACGTGCGGTTTCTCTGAAGTTTCCTTTTGAGTTGTAGGCGCATCTGTGTCTCTTCTGATTCTTCTCCGTTTGAGCTGATGGAGTTTGTGTTCTCTCCTGCACCGTCTTGTTGCTGACAACCATCTATACCAAAAAAGAACACATAAAGACATTTTAAACACGGTGTATATAGAATTATGCCATGCGCCCCGTTTTGTTTTTACGCATGCCCGCGGCTAATTGTCCTGCATGTCGTTGAATGAAAAGACCTCAAGGCTGATTCCAAATCACATGATTGAGAGATAGCTGGTGTTGGTGACAATTATATGGTTTAAAGTGTTTATAAAATATTGTGGGAAAAACAGGCTATCCACAGTAAACCAGGCTTGTACTTATCGCGTTACAACAATGGCGTGTGTTCTCAAAAGGTTAAGAGAAATGTGACAAGATCTTTTCAGAGCCTACGAAATGTATTAAAACCTCAAACTCCTCACTGGCTCCCCTTTTTTCTGGGCCACCGCAATGGTTCAATGGCCCGCTCCCATATGGGCGTTGGTGTAGCCATTGAGGTGACCACCAACTTTTGAATAGAAAAAGACGCTTTTCAGACTGATACAATGCCTTCAGGAGTAAGGGAAACCATTAAGCGATGGCCAGAGCCAGGGACGAGCCGGGAGCTAGTGCTCGGTGGGTGTAATGTATGGGAGGGGGCGCAGCGGATGACAAAAGGATCCTCTCTCTGTGGAGGCACACAAGGCTATAGTGCTTTGGTATTGTGCGCACGAGGATCCCAGTCAACAGAGCTTTGAGTCCAGTGTGTTAACCCTTATCCACTACCATCATTAATCACGTCCCCCAGCCAGCTACACGCCACTCAGGATTTCTGTCTTCAATTGGAAACAAATGAGTGAGGAGAGAGCATGCAAGGCCCAGAACAACTCAAAATAGGGCCCATGTATTCACTGCCGCCGCTCGTCCGCAGTGGGCGCGCGGGTTTCTTTTAAGCACAGACCCAGGCTTATCGTGGAGGCCTGTCAGCGTGTTGAACATCATTATCACACCGAGGAGTTAATGCGAAATTAAGCAGGGGGTACGCGCGGACATACTATTTGACAGGGGCCGGTTTGACAAAGACAGACTAAGGTTTAGATGAGAATCCGAGTTTGGATACACTTTGTGGAAATATTAAAACGATCAAAATAGCGCATTCACAAGCTGTAGGGTTTAAATGTTTGACATATGTAAATTAATTGAACCCCACCTCACTCTAGCCTTCAGCAAGTTAGCAGATGAGAAGCTCTATCTATGGACTCGGTGCAGGTTAAGCGTTCTGCACCTGTTGCGGTTCGTTTGTCTTTTCTTGGCTCTAAACGCTCCAAAATTATATATTTGTTCCCATTAAAATTGAATTAGATTTTAATTGATTTGAATTTGGTTTTGTTCAACAAGTATCCTGGCCTGGCCTAGAGGCCTGTGTCTCGTGGTAAACCCAATGCCACATGTTTCTGACAGACAAAAGTACATTCTTCTTCAGGCCAATGGTTTGTATCTGCGCTCGCTATTTGTTTCTCTACTCCCGGATAATCCATAAAAAGGAGTGAATGTGCAGCTATTATCCTTCTGCCAGACCCACTGACGCTATGGACGGGATTGTTTTCTTTATAAAAGCGCTGGGAAATAAACTCATTCTTTAGTATCACGATGTCTCAGCCAGTGAGGCGGAAAACAGCGGCAACAGAGAGGGGAAAAGAGCTGGAGATACTGAACCAATTGCGGCACCTTTCAGTTGCTGAGACCGGATCAAAACACTCTTGAGAAACCGCTTAAAAGTGAAAGAGAAAGTGAGAGACTAAATCCTATAGACAGGATTTAGAGCCATATAGGCCGCATAAAAGGATAAAAGAGCAAAATCTGCGCAGAGGGTTTTTTCAGTTTCAGTTCGGGCCTAACGCTCTCTGTGTGGCGCATTAAATACAGAAATTGCCACAACAATTAAAAAGTTTGTCATTATTTTATTAAAGTCGAATTAATAAAATAATAATAATAATAATGATGATGATGATAATAATAATAATAACAATAATAACAATAATAACAATAATAACAATAATAATAATAATGTTTAATTCGTTGTTAATTTGCACGTGCCTACAATAGCCGTCAATATGTGATGATGTGATGCTGGATTTGACATTTGCCAGATGCAGTGTGTAATTATAGGCTAATGACAATGCAGCCCTACATGACACGCAAAGGTGGGTTTCTTGCAAAAAACCCACGCGTGGTCCTATTCCCTGCCCTCGGAGGGCCGTCACCATCTCCACACTCCTACATGTGGCCATAAAGACGCACAAAGCCCTCGTTAATGAGCAATTACAGTAGCGCTCAGCGTTCCCATAACCAATATGTGCGTGTGAAGGAAAACATTCCTTTGTACTAATGTGCCGCATGCCCCATCCCTGCTCCCCCCGAGAACGGGGAGCGGGGCGCAGCCTGTTGGACGAACACCTCTGCTGAAAGGACAAGCCGCGGTCACGCACATAGGCCTACGTCTGAGACAGTGGAGTATTAATGTAAATGCACCACACTCAAACATCACAGATACATTCACTTAAAACACGTGCTGAAATAAAATATAGGCTGTTGTATCTTTTGTGGCATTGGCTATAGGCTTTACTATATGTCTCAATTGCCCTACTCTGATAATGAGACTCACCTTGGTTGGGCTGCCCTGGCACCGATGTTCCGGGGTACCAGCCGGGCCGGGTCCCCCAAGTTCCTGTCTGACCGTTGAGCATTCTCAGCTTGTCATACATGCCATCTGCGCCCATCTGTTGCTTTTCACTCGCCAGGTTGCGGAGGACTCTGTTTATCGATGACACCTGAATGACATAACACATACGATTGAAGCACCTTATAATCATAGTAAAGCAGGGACGCACTCAGGAGGAACGGCTATAAACGGCTCGCGCGCACAGCGGAGGATTTATTAAGATTCAATGCGCTGATGGTCTTTTGCTCCGCTGCATGAGAAAAGTCTCTTCATGTGGTAAATTAAATCATGCACATAACTTCCAGTCAATACACTTACGCTGGGTATATTGTCGTTGGTGCAGATCCCCTCCGACAAAAGTCTGTCACGGATCTCCCAGGCGAAAATAGAAGGACACTCTCGTTTATATTGCGCGATTTTGGCGACCACCTCTGGAGTGGCGACCCTGGGCTTGCTTCCCCCAATCGCTCTCGGCCTTATGGAGCCCGTCTCATAATATCTACCCAGGATCTTGCTCACGCATCCGTTCGATACCTGGATTAAAAACAAAAGACACAATTCACATCCATTATTTAGGACTAGTCTGTAAATTTATAGGATCAAATAATTATCACCTTTTCACTGTCCAGCACTTGGACTTCATCATCGGTCTATAAACACAGAAAACATGCCTTCAATTGTATAGTAAATAGGCACGTTCCACAGCTTGTGATACAGGTGAATTACTTCCTGTTTTGTCGGCATTGCCATTTAAGGTAATTACATGCGTTATTACGCAATTTACCGGCCTCACGTCACACGCCTGGAGTTCTGCTGCAGGACCATGATTTTTGAATTGAAGAAAATCATGCCTTTCTAGTGTTTAAATTTGATGATCTGGCACGTTTAGAAATAAAAAGTCTTGTGTTGGAAATGGCGCGTGCTCTTACCTGCAGGATCCTGGAGATGTCGCAGGGTCGCGCGCCACTGTGAGCAAGTTCAACTATTTTCTGCCTGGTGGAATCCGGCAACGGTCTTCCGTTAACAAACACGCCACCGAGCTGGTTGACGCCACTGTGACCTACATGGAGATATAAACATTCGAGTTACCACGGCGCCACAGCAGCACATTCACACTGCAGATAAAACATGATAGAGCTGAAGCTAACGGTTAAAAAGGGAATGGGTAAAGGAGTAGGATGAAGTATGAAAAAACTACACATCTGTCGCTGGATGCGCAAAGCCCCCTTTAAAACAAACACAACACCTAACTTCGCACGAGACCAGAAACAAAACTCTTCTATCGGTGAATCAAGCACACAGTTCTTCATCTATTCAAGCCCATTCAAAAAACAGTCTTTCCCAAACAACCCGCCTATAAATTCCACTGGCTCACAACAAAACACGTAAAATGCACACTTAAATCGGCAGCAAAGACGCACAACTCAATTTTTTTTTTAATATAGCATATTGTTAAAAAATATATTTCTATTAGAAATAATTCATAAGGAATGACCATCACTGCCTATAAAGCGACGTATGAAGCGGCCAACCTGAAGCCAAGAGGGAGCCTTGACTCCCCGGAGTGCTGCGCTGCCTCAGTCTCCGCGCTGCCTTCTCCTGCGCTGGCGCCTGCTACATTGACTCCGGGAGCAGAGGCTCCTTAGCAATAAATAAGCTCCAAATATAGAAGAGGGGGAAAATATGATGAGCCTGCCTGACATTTGTCTTTAAAATAAAGCTAGCTGCACGTCAAGTTTGAGCTTAATTTCTGGAAATAGGCGGAAGTCGCCTCGGATCATGCATGGAAGGCTAATTGAAAAGATCAGTTGGAGCACTTGTGGCAGGCATGTCACTTTATGACACCGCTCTGCTTTTGAAAATCGCATCGTCACGACAAATAGTAGCATGATAAAACGACCCTTTCTGTCTGCATTTGGATATCACTCAGACAAAATTGGACGCTACTCGTTTACCCTTGGAGGGAGGCTTCGTTTTAAGGTGGCCGGGGGCTACGCGCGGCCACAGAAACGAGGGCGCGCCTGGATTCTTAACATATTAAAAGTGACAGGCAGTTCCCCCCCTTGTTTGTATTTGACAACAAATGCTCACAGCCACTGCAGTCCTGTTGTGTGGTAGGCGTTATACTGTGTAAGGGCTGCTTTAAAGTGGCTGCAGTTTTTAATCCAAAGAGATGTTAAAGGGGCACTAGTGAAAAGCTGCGTAAAGCTGCTGTTTTGCCGCTACGTTAATATTCTTACTGCGGGGACGCGATTGATATAAATCCATTATCATCCCTCTGCTCTTTGGTAATTCCAGGATTAAGAGGAATTAATAGAGTTGTTGCTGAAACTGACCTGGCCGCTTTACGCACTGCTGCTGCGCGGCTTTTCCTCGCATGCTCCCTTACCTCTGATTTACAGCTATCGCATAAATACATCGGATCGATAAAGCTGTCAGATAAGGACATCACATCAGCATGTCCTAAGGTTAAGTCTTAATCATAGCACAATTCCCTCAAGTGACTCGAGACAATCTCGCCCCTGGCGCTGATTATGCGCCTTGTATTCTATTGCGACTCCACTAATAGGAAAACATATGGTGTCAATTTGGACGCACCCCACTATATACACCCAGGCGTTATTAGCACAAAAGCCACAGAGACCGTCGCGACCTTTAGACAACCCAAAGGGCCGGGCCCAATAATATCTACTCGGCAATTCGCAACAGACATCACACACCAAGCCAGGGAGCATCCTATTAACATCCATCCGCAGCAAGCAGGGGCATTGGGCATGTACACACTGATATAAGGCCCGACTCAAACGTCTGGAAATAAGACCCAAATGGAAACAGTTTGTCCACATTACTGCATCATCAAACATGATGTAAACTAATCCACACACATGAAGGTATATGGAAAATAATAATAAAATTATTCCACACACCTTCATCACAGATGTCAAACACCTCTTGTCCAGCAGCAAGAGAGAGAATGTTTCATGTTTATCCTTATGCTTTGACACACACCAGCAAAAACACAGCACTGGCCACTTTATTAATACAGGCATATCAACTGTAACTTTAGAATAATATGTATCTTCCGCTGTGCAGCTAACATTGATGCTTGCGGTTATTGTATGAGCATTTCTACTTTTTGTGCTGTCTGTCCGTGAAGAATATGGAGTCATCTACATAAGACATTATTACTATTCCTCATGTTTCATGCAGGACTCTCTCTTATCTACGCAGCTAATCTTGTATGCAGCCTGGCAGCCAGCTCTAACGCTAATGCAGACGGCTGTGCAATTATTTAATACCAACTCAAGCAGAAACATGAAAAAAAAAAATCTGCCTTGTCTCTCAAAGCCCCCCCTCCAGCCCCCAGCTCCCCCTCTGCCTCTTCCTGGAATAATACGACATGTGATTAACTGGTTCAATATTAACTTCCTTGTAGAACATTGCAAAAGAAAAAAAAAATCTAAATTAAAGGCAATGAAACGGCCATCACCTCCACACACAGGCATGCAAATTGACTTATTTTTGTTCCTGTTTATAACGAACACATGCTAGTGGGCGCTGCCATGTAATTACATTTAAATTGGACTTTGTAATAAGAAATATATAGAAAACAACTTACTGTTTTGCATCATTGAGGCTACTCCAGACTCCCACGTGGCTTGGTTGTGGTATTCTACAGAAATAACAATATGGGTTAGCATCAACTGGCCCGTCTCAGCACACAGTGTAAATATGGTGTTTTTTTATTTTTATTTAAAACATAAAATGAGATTATATCCGTCGATTTGAATGGCAGTCTTGCGAGATGCATGCTATTTTTATGATTCATATTATTATGACATCCTCTGTGTATAGATTTTACATTAATTAAACTTGCCTGGAAACAGAGTTGACTGTCCACTTTATTACAAATTAGTCAATCATCTGCCGTTTCACTACTTAATGTCTCCCTATAGGACAAAACAAAACAACATTAGCACAGCCTCGCCTTCAGCCATCTTCAATCTGTGTCCTAAATGGTGCCAAGCAGTCACTTTAACGCAACTCTTTGAGCCTGTATGCGGAGTTATATCGTATTTGTACGGTGACACACTTTGGCGAGGGTAGGGTGCTTCTATAGTCCACAAACCTGGTTCAGAAGTCAGGTTGCCGGACCCCCAACGACCCCCTCCCCCCAAAAAACCCGGGTCGAAACTCTACTTAAAAAAAATACACTTCCCTTCCAAACATACCAACAAGTTCAGATTTATACAAAGAGCCGGAGGCATGCATCCACCCCCTCCGGGATCTTTCACGCACACACGCACAGCCTACACACAAGACCGTGACCCCAGCGCCGCTATAGAGACTGTGAGAATGTGGGGTTTTGTTTTGCCCTTCTCTTTAGTGAAAAATGTAAGTTCTTGTGCTTAAATATTTGGTGGTTATATCGTGCTGCTGGTGCGGGTTGTAAAGCGGACACAACAGCGCAGTAGGGCGCTCAATTGGAAAAGACAAATGCATTAAAACAGCCATTGAATAGAGGCACAGATAAAAAGGGGGCCAGGCCGGGAGAAGACTGAAGTTTTCATTTTCTCCCTCCACGAAAAGCTGTGTTGTGTGCAGGGCAAAATGGCCTAATACCGGCGTCTAACACAGGCTAGTGTTGGGAGTGTGAGATGCAATGGGCCGCTGTTGCAAAGAGTTTGTAGCTGTCTTTTATCTTTTAACAAACAGCTAGCCCGCACGCTCATTAATCAAACTCAGATTCCACCAGACTGGCCCACATAACCCCAGTTAGCCTATTTTACCTCACATTCCGGAAAACATCCAACAGGCAGAGCAGGCCTAATTACAATTTAATGAGCCAAAGTTAAGGTTTATGCATTTACGCACGGAGATGCATATGCAAAAGCCACAGTTCGGCCCACGCAGTATGAAAATAGAATAGAGTTAATTATTTCTTGAGGGACAAAGGCTCAATCGTTTTTCCGTTTTTTTTTTTTTTTTTGTAGAAACGTAAAAACTCATCTGCATTTCTTTTCTTTTAGTAATCCGTAACAATGTCTGCGGCACTGACAACGTCCATGTGCGCAAATAGACCGTGTGCGCATCGGAAACAAAATGGAACAGCAACTGGACCATTGCAACAGGAAGTTTTAATTGATGCTAAATTAGCTTTAGCAGCAGAGGGAAATTGTGGCCATTTTTTACGAATTGTAGGCTTGCTTGGTTTTCAAGTAGGCTTATTGTGGGCAAGGGGTGTAAATGTATCTCTTGATAAGATTTAAATCTACAGGTTTTATATTTTTCGATTTTTATTTTTTTATTATTTTGTTGTTTTTTTCACATTTCTATTTGACACTTTTTTTCCTCAAGTTAATTTGAGAACTGAAGTTGAAGTAGTAGTATTTTACGCACTATCCCAAACTTTGAGATACTTATTTTTTATTTTTTATTACATCGGTCTTTTAAGATAATCAGACTGTTTAAATACGTCATTATTGTTATTCATGTATTATTAAGACATTTGTGGCCCACCTTGAAAAAGACTACCTTACAGCAAGCATGCTATGATGTATACTTCTATACTGTGCAGAGTAAAAACAGGAATAGGGAAGTATCTGCTACTGTTTTCCCACACATAAACAGATAGACTCTATATATATATACACAGATATAGACAGACACATAAACTGGCCTCTTCGTTCCCCAGTGTTTCAGATAGAGAAGCTTTCGTTTTCGTCAAGGCGCTTGGGTGACTTGCCTGCATGAATCAATCTGACACCTTTCCTCAACGGGTCATTGCGCCCCATTCTCCACGATGAACACTGTCCTGGCCCAACGTGACTTTTTACTCTTTGCTGTCATAAATAAGCGCTAAGCTATCCGTATAGGGCCTAAACACAGCAACAAACTGAAGCAGATAAAACGGACAGGGACTGTTCGCACTTGGACCAGTCCAGTCAGAGGACATGCTGCACAGTTCAAACGACAGAGAAGCCACAACTTAGCTAATAATTATAATATAATATAATATAATATAATATAATATAATATAATATAATATAATATAATATAATATAATATAATATAATATAATATAATATAATAATCATTGTTGTATGTGCTTGTCTTTGAATAAATAACTAACAATATGGTAAGAATCTCACCTTTTTGAGGCATCCTGCTTCGGTGTCAAAGTCCTAGGCAAACTACAGACTGAGCCCAGTTTTCCAGACCAGGCACAAAAACAGAAAAAAGCCAACGCCGGATCAGTCTCTCTTCCGAACTTTAGCGGAGGAAAATTAGTTTCCAGTGGTCTTCTTCAGCGAGGAAGACTGAGGGGATATCCCTGCGAAAGAGACAGAGATTGACAGTGAACTCAGATGTCAGGACGCACGGTGTTTGGCGTGGATGTGCGCTGGCGTGTGAGTGAGCGAATGAGTGAGTGGGGAGGAGAGAGAGTGGGAAAGAGGAGGAGGGGGTCAGGAGGGGGGAGTGGTGGAAGGAGGTGGGGGCAAGAAAATGAACACACCTATGCTGATTGGTGATGGGACAAGTGTATTAATGTATGTGTTTCTGGTCTGCTGTGTGCGCCTCGCCTCCCTCCGCCGCTCTTCACTGGCCCATTAGCGCGACCCGACCTCTGTCATCATCCCCCATATAAACACTTCCCCCTGCTCCGCAGCCAGAGCGGGAAACGGGGCAGAGCCACAGAGCAAAAAGAGAGAGAGTCTCGTCTTCCCAGCCCACTAATCAGCCTACGCATTCAAACAGCCTCCGCTCACTTGCTGAATATTGCAAAGCAAACTGCCTCGGAAATGCCTATTGGACGGATAGGCTCCATTCTTCTGACTTGAATTGGGTCTGCGCAGGGAATCTGAGGCATTCTCGGCTCCAAAGCTCGCTTTTTACACAAGAGAAAGAAACTGAGCACAATGCTGGGGCTTGTAACACCACCGCCACATTACAGCTGTTCAAATAATCACTAATATTGGGTCTAATAATGATTGCAAGAGTTTTATCGTCATTCAAAATGCACGAGAAACACAAAAAAAACTGAAAATATATTCTTATAAAATACGTATGTTCCCCCACATGACCTAATAATGTATAATAATGTAGGCCTATCAAAACACTTACAGGATTATCACTTTTAGATTTTAGACTCGCCTAACATTACAATTTAGTAACTCAAACATTAACAGAAATGAATTTAAAAAGTCTTATTCAAATCGATCGCCCATTCCACTAAAACCAAGAGAAATTGTCCACCACGTGCTTTTGTTTATTCTTTTGAGGATCACCTTCCCCTGAACAGCAGTCCCCTCCTGTCAACAAGAACGCCATGCGTAAAAGAGCGCGCCCCTTTAGGCTCGGTTGCTTTTTATGGACACATTTCGCGAGGCGAGGCAACGTCACTCCTGCGATCTGACAGCAAATAGCACGCGCAAATAAAGTGAAGCAAATGACTGTGTAGCCATGGCCACACGTCCCCAAACTGGGCTACGGCTGCTTGAATGGCTGGCTATTAACGCACACCTCAACGCACCCAAAAGCAACCCCTCTGCGCCCGTGTTGTGAGCGTCCACCCGGAGCACCAGCCCGAGCACTGAGGAGCCCCGCCGCTTCCTTCCAAAGAAGCAGAAGAAGCAATGGGAAGACGCCCGTGTAAAAGTAGAAAAGGTAAAAGAGACCGAGACAACGCCAAGAAGCTGAAGCGGGGGGAGGGGAGCGAGATTGTTTTTGGGAGTTTGGAGTCCGTGAAATGAAGTCATGGAGGCCTACACTTGACTTTCTTTGACATGAGAAAAAGTGGGAGAAGTCAAAGCTCATCAATAAAACACTTCGGAGGTGAAAGAGGGCTCCCTAACAACCATCGCATTCAATGAGTAGACAAACGACCCTGCCAGAGCGAGGCAGAGCGGGGTAAGAGCGCAGGGAGGGAGGGGACGGGGTAAGCGAGGGACTGGCCCGTTTTTGAATGGGGCTCTCAGTGGGCCGGCGAGATAATGAGCTGAGAGGACCGGCTCAAACTGTCACCCAGGGTCCCGCGGCGAGGAACAACACTTTGGCCAATACTCCTTCATCAAACAAGCCGTAAACTAAACGAGCACATTCATGGGTTTTCTTTTAGGACGTATTGTTTCTACTCACTGTAGGCTGGTGGCTAAAGCCTATATGGGACCACTGAATGGCATGTAGCTTATATCAGCAAGCGAGTGGGGGGTGGGGGGGGTTCCCCAACATTTGAACGTCAAGGAGCCCACAATTACGCACGCAATAGACTACAAACACACCCCCTTTCTTCATCCATTTTTACAGCTCTGGTGGTATAGAGTTACTGTCCAACGAGAAGCGGATAAAATGGTTGGAAGATTGAAGCTCTTAGAGGAGAGTTGTTGAGTTTCAAAACACCCACTGGAACCTGTTTACAGATGGTTTGATCCGCACGAGTCAACATAAATGTGCGTTTTTAGTTTCGTATCAGGATTACAGCGTGCTTCACAGTTTCCCCGATGAGTGCGTCGCGTATTCTCTCGAAACGATCCTTCCGTGAGTTATTGATTTCTGAGCTTAAGCTGTAAATTCGCTCCAACTGCTAATTTGTTGTCTCCTCTCGAAAATATTTGTCTTTTTTCTTCATCTCCAACCAGATCCTAAGTCTACTCAATTATCATAGGAGGGTAACTTATATCCTATAGTTTTAGGTGTTATAAGAGCGCCCAGAGGTCAGTGAACGCATCACAGGCTGATTCAGGGAAAGCAATTAGCCCAATTCGGATTAGCAGCAACTAATGTCACAGGCCTTGAAAAGAAAAGCCTAATCTGGTCGCTATTTTACCCGAAGCAATGCGGTATTCGTACCCCCAGTAGAAACTCTAAACATTAGGGGTGCACTGTGCATTGTGTGAACAAACAATGAGAACATCAGGAAAAATAACTGCTTTTAGCTGTATTATCCAGGGGTCTACTCTGAGGCTGACATAAGTCTTTACGGCATGTGTTGAGCTTTAGAAAAGACAAATGTAGATGTTTTCCAGTTGTTATGGACAGTGCAAACTACACTGGGTGATTCTCGCGACATCTGGAGAAGCCTATTGCAAAATGTTACAGTATTGTCAGCAGGTGGTGGTTTTAGTAATATCTAGGCCTTATAATAAAATATAGATAGAGATAAATAAATACTACATTTATTGAAACAAGTCCTTAGCCTACTGAAGAAATGGAGTAAAACATATAAATAATACAATCATAATTATATCCCATGAATACAAACCCACTTAATAACTAATAATAACACTATAGGCTTCTATTATTAGTATTATTAGTATTATTAGTATTATTAGTATTAGTAGTATTAGTAGTATAAGTAGTATTATTAGTAGTATTAGTAGCATTAGTATTAGTAGAATAGTATTATTATTATTGACAATAATTGTTTGTTAATTCACTCGTTAATGATCTAAACGGTTGGATGTATTTCAAATAAATGAGGGGAATCAGAGGTGAACGTGAATTGTGACGTGCAGTTCATCACACATCCTCAGACTGACATGCATTCACAGAGAGAATTTATGATTATCTATTTGCATAAATCATTTGACCACCGACAATGTGCAATAATTCTGTTTTTACAACAATGATGAAACAATCAGCCTTTGTCGCGTAATTTCATTCACCTGCCCTTTATTACATTTATTTATTACATTTATTTATTATATTTATTTATTACATTTATTTTCGTCCTGGTTCGTTTCTGCGACGCTGGAAACACATTTTATTCTCTCGCATTATTTGTACAATACTGCTCCTAACTGTTAACTGTTAACAGTTAACTGCCTCAATCCAAATGTATCCTAATATTTGGTTCTTAAATTATTTAGCTTAAATATGTATGCTAAATGTTATTACATTTGTAGGACAATGTCTTACGCAAAGACTAAGGAGAATCACAGATTTGTGGAGCAGCTCTCTGCTGACAAGAGGCTAAAGGCTGAGATAAAGAGCGGGCAGCGCCGCTCGGTGAGCGCAGTGGTGACAAACACCGGCGGCATGGACACAACCTTCAAACTGGAACACACACATTATCCAAACACACTACTGAATTGAATCACCTTTTATGCGCTTACATTGGTGCTTTCATATATATAATAATAATAAAACACAATAATTACATGTTATAATAATTAAAAGTGTCCATTTTACAGTAAATGTGAAATGGACAGCGTCGTTCCCCACGCTTAAGGCTCTCGCAACACAGTTCCTGCGGTTTACGGTGGAACATTTCCTCATGCGCTTTTAAGGAGCTTGACTCGCGTATTTTCTCGATGAAGATCTGTTCGTGTTTGATGGATGACAACATAAGCCGAGGTGTTTGTGTGTGTCCACACGTGTGCACACCTCCTGTGGGCTCCCACAGAAACGTGTGAGCTCCCAACCAGCAATTTGTCCAACCTTCCACGTGCGTAAAATCCTTCCACATCACGACCGGTTTCGGTTGTTATTCTTTACTGAAACTTTAAAGGGTTGCCTATGTGGCGTTTTGAGTGCAGACCGTGGTACAGACTACAATAAAACATCATGAGAAATGTGAAAAGAGTTAATAGTGCGGCCAAACTCACCCAAAGTCCGAAGTGAAGAGCGTATCCTTTGTGTTAAGTTGCCGTTCTTCAGGGGCTGCGCTGTTCTCGCACCAGAAAACCACACTTAAAAATCCCGATAAGAATCGTTCTACCTTTGGATCCTCGTGGAGTTGAAATGTCAGTTAGAGTGTGCAGGAAAAATATCTGCGGCTCTTTACCACCAACTTTCTCTTCAGCATCCGCCTGGCGCTGGCAGTGATTGGTTGGAGCGACGGCTCGACGTCATACCTTGAACAGGACACAGAGCGGTGAACAGGGAAGTGCGAGAAGGTAGGTCCATGTGGAGCGCACTGGCCTGTTTACTGTCCCGGGCGGAGTACTGTCCCGAGCTGGGTACTGTCCCGGGCTGGGTACTGTCCCGGGCTGGGTACTGTCCCGGGTGGACACGAGCGCACGGTGTCTCGAACATTGATTGGTCGTCTTTTTTGGATCCGTGACAAAAAGTCATTCACATCTGCCGACTTTAAACTGTAGAATATTGAGTCGGTATGTTTGATCAGATGTGTGCACAGTGCGCATTGGAATATCATGTTATCAAGGCTCAGCTCTTTTACTTTTTTTAATTCTCTTTTAGATTTGATCTGTGAGCATAGCAGGCCTTAGATCGAAACATGATCATTGATGGAATGAGCCCACCCCTGGCACTTACTCCAAATACAAATAAATACATGAATAATATTGGCCTATTATTTTAACTGTGCTACAATATATGGTGTTCAATGTGCTAAAAAGACATTTCTCGTTTGTTTTTAAAAATGATGTTCCACCATCACAATAATGGACTTCAACCATAAGCCAAGATTATAGACTTGTTAAGGTGAGTTATGTGCGCAACAGGTGAACTGAACAGGTGGATCTTTGCTAAACATACAATGGTTAAATAGAAATATAGGCTTTTAGACTCCAGCGTTTTGGTTTTATAGCGCTTCCCAGCAGTCATGTTTTTTAAGAATTTCCTGTGACAATCAACATAAATGGAAACATCCAGCTGTCTTTTGTGAAGTTGTTTTATTCCCCCAGCCTCATAAATGTGTCATGCCTAAGTCATTATGGAGCTCTCTTTTTACTAAGGCAGCTTAAAAGCCCACAGCCCTCTTTCACAACCTCTGATGTTTGTGTCAATTTGAACAAGACGCTGAGTAAATGGGCAACCGCTCGGCTGCGCGTCTCTCAGGAAGAGACCGGGGCAGCGCAGGTATACGGGCCAGTCCATGGACTTGCCACTTTTCTGGGGGTCATTATTTGGAGGCACGACCATTAAGGAGCTTTGATACTGTGCAACGCAGCAGGGTGCTCGACATCCACGCTGGAAACCGCACGGCTTGCTCCCCTGCTTATCAGGCTGTCAATAAAACGAGACGGGGATGCAGCGGTCGAGCCAGGTGCTGTCTCCCTTCCCACACAGCCACGCTCTCCAGAAGCAGATCAGGCGGAAAGGCAAATCTGTCCAGCCGCTATTCCCTCCGTCACCACGCTGCACTCTGACGGTTGTTTTCAGAAGATTAATAATCTACTGTTTTTGTCATAGTTGAAACTGAAGCTGCACAGTCAAGCTATCTTTATCCCAACTTAGATTCTATTTTACAACTCCCCCTCTCGTCTTTTTTTGAGAACATCATCGAACATCATGCTGCCCCACACCTCATAAGCTTATTTATTTTACTGGCACACAGTCAACATTAGGAGAGACAACCAGGAGTACAGCTCAAGGGAGTTTTATTCAAGATGAAACGCCAGGTCAGAACATGCTTCTAAACGGGGTTGCATCAGGAAGTCAACAAACAGCACTTTTTAATAACATCCCTCAACGTTGTATGCGCCTGTGTGTGTGTCTGTGGAGTTTTTGATATGATCTCACCATGCTCTTCGGTCCTGGATCAAGACATTAGCCGAATTCCTCCGAGGTGATTGGCTGAAATATGTCCAGAGTCGACAGGCACGTCCTGCATGTTAGTAATTCACTTTGGCTCAACGTGACAAGTCAGACTTCGATCTACAGTTGCGTCCAAGGGCAGCGGGGCGAATGTAAAGAACACATATCATAAAATAAAATATTTTACTATAGCTTTTGTGCGGATAAAGATGTAGCTATATTACAAATAATAATATGGGCAATATATGAATATGTAAATCAGAATGTAGCTGGACAGTAGGTTGGTTCACAGAGCTTGAGAGTGACACCTGCCGCGCAGACTCGGCCATGATTGATTTTGATGCGTAGTGTTGGCTACAATAACGGCGCTGTTTGGCACAGGGCTGAGTGGGCGCATTTATCAGTCACTTGCAGTGAGTGGCTGAAGTTAGTGTCCGTGTCGCGCTGTGAGCTGACAGGGGAAAATGGGAGCTAACGAGGCTGTCAGATGTCCTGACAAGACAAATGAGAGCTCGTCACTCCCCAAGCCCTAATAACATTTAATGGAAACGTATTGCACCGTTCAAAATAAAATGTTACACACATAGTGACTTGGGCTCTGATGGCAGCGACGCAGTTAATTACGCACAGCGAGGTAAATTACGCATCATCTAAAGGGCGTTGGCCTGGATTCAGCGGCACCAAATACAGATAGAACCAAACCCAGGATATGGCCCACACAGAACAGCCTTTAGCTTCTCCTGCTGCTTTCTTCATTATTTGTTGTGGTCATTAATGTGACTTCCCCACCGCTAGATATGTCACGTATGACTAAATACAATCTGAAATCTGAAATAAATGATCGATCATAGAGTCGCTTGTTTAATTTGACTTACAGCTGTAGGTACTGTATTTCCTTTTATGTTTAAAGTTGCACAATAATTTTTCTCACGTTTTTTATGCATACATGTGGAACTATAGTACCTTTGTCCCACAAGTCTCCTTGACTACTACAGACTACATGACTACTACTTGTGTTACATTATCACTTGGCGACAAGGGACTACTTTTTGAGGAAAAAATAAAAAAAACTATATATGTCACTAAATGACATCAGACATGTTCTCGTCTCTGCTACACGCTAATGATTCTTTTCAGCGCGCGCCTATAAGTGACAGGATGGCATTTGTAAAGCTCCTCTTGCGCCATTCTGTCCTGGCGCAGAGGGGAGGAATGGGGAGGCTCGGTACGAGTAAAAATAGGCATCATTTTACTAATGCCATCACCTGGCTCCTGGCACTTGGCTGCTCAGGGTCACGCTGGCTCACAGAGGCCGTGCGCACCTGCTGCAGAGCACAGAGACTGGTAATTACGCAGCAGGCACGGCTGCACGTGCGCAGGAAAAGACATACTTTGGTGAGAAAACGAGAACTTATTGTTCTGTTTCTGTTTCCTGATTCAGACCCGGTTATATTTAAGCCTTATGTATACATAAGTGCACTGACGTCTTCAAAAAATACCTATAGGCTCAGTGAAAACAATGCGCCATATAGCTGTGAGGAAAGACGCGCAAGAACACACGTGAACCACACAGAAGAACGTAAAAGTCACGCACTAAATCAGGCAATAACGACCACAAACCGTCTGGAAAATGGACGCACAGAGCTAGAAACACAGGCCCTCCCCCCTGCCTCTGTCTGGAGGACAGACTCTAAATATTGTGAGCATAATTGAACTGATTGTTTTTGTAAGTGTGGTGTGGTGAAGATACTGAGGTTGCTGAGACACATTCATGAGCACTTTTAATGACCTTCAGACCATTGGCAACATGGCAGCCAATGGGCCTATAACGATCTTAAAATCCCAACAGAGCTGTAGTTCCTGATTAGCCTCTGAGGGGTCACAGAAAGCATGTTAACAGTGACACAGGGTGACCTCTTTGGTTCTTTTAAGCTCACTTGTGCTCACTAAATCCCGTCAAGTCTAAGGCAAAAGATAAAGACAAGACGGACTAAAAGTGGAGAAGTATCGGAACCGAGATATCGAGACATCGAGACATCGAGATGTGTGTTTGACAACACTTCTGTAAGTTTTTCTGGAGACAGCATCTACCTTCCCACTTCTAGATTATTTAGCACTTCACTCAATGAAAAGCGATCACGTGCGGGTCATCGCGTCTCTATTGATCTGATTGTGTCCTTTTCCTTATAGAGTGGTTATTAAGCAGCTCCCCGCTGTGGATCTACACCACATTTCTGTCTATACAGTGTTAAGCCTTACAGTCTCCGTATAGAGCGTTTTCTAAATCTAATCACAAACGAATCGTAATTAGACAAGTAATTATCGGCGTAATTAACAAGGTCTTTCTGTTGTGTGCGCTTTGATACGGACGGGCTGCTAGCTGCGCTCTTTGTGACGCACAGCAGCAGTGGCAGCAGCAGCCGATAAAGTCTTTATTATTATTGCTGGAAACCCATCTGGTAATAGCCTTGCCCGAGACCTCCTCCCCCCTAATCAAGGTTTTAATTAAAGACGGTTGAGGGCTACGGAGAACATGAAGGCCAGTAATTAAGACTAACATTGGACCTTAACAGATGCAACCCTCCTCCTGCGTTGGTGCAGTAAAACGGAACCATACCAATATATCGCCTAGCCTACCAGGCAAAGCTGTATTTTACCTATCAAAGAGATTGTCTATTAATTATTAGCTACGACATATCATCCGGGTTAAGACTATTATATTTTCTGTTTAGTCCAGAAGCTCATGTGTT
This sequence comes from Philypnodon macrostomus, assembly GCA_036025475.1. NCBI lineage: Eukaryota > Metazoa > Chordata > Actinopteri > Gobiiformes > Eleotridae > Philypnodon > Philypnodon macrostomus. Next base: position 23,098 of record JAVQKC010024827.1, on the reverse strand, counting down.
TGCTCAGTTTATTGACTTGTAGGCTATTGATTTGTAGACAGCTGTAGATTTGCTCGCGAGAAAAAGCGGGAAAGTGCGTTCATTATACTGTCTCAAAATAGATAGATAGATGCTCTGAAGTAGAATGGTAAAATGTTCTTTAGTTTTGAAGTTCTTTGTTGATTTAATATCCGAACAGGCCGCTTGTATGTGATTATCTGTACCGCCCGTTGCGTCATATCTTGTAAAATGTTCCTCATGAATATTCATTAAATCTCCAGGTCAACCCCTCCGTGCACGCGCTTTTGGACAGCAAAAAGGCCTCCCTCCCACCCTAAGTTGCACTGTGAAAGTTTCTTCTTCAGATGGTCAAGCAGATGGGTGTACTTATAGCCAAAAACCCCACGCAAAGTTCCCTGCCTGCGCGCCATCCACTGGAGAAGGCCTACGCACACATAGGCCCAACTCCCGCTCGACCAATGCACGATGAAATGGCTTTTCTCAATTAACGCTGGATTTAACCTAAAAGTACAGATGTTTTTGTTCAGCACACCCGCTTTCCGAGGGTCTTTTTATACGATGGTCAATTAGGGGCCACTAATGGTCAGCCTAGTGGTTGTAGTGATTTTTGTATAAAAAAAAACACATTGGAGAAATTATTAAATATATGTATTAATTAATGTAGGCTTATTAATTGCTTAAAACTGAATTTATACAAATGAATGAAATACACGCACGGAGACGACAGAAAACGCTGGTTGATGCGCTGCAGCTGTGGTCATTGACTTTGTTTTGTGGAGCTTTTCTGCCCCCTTGCGGCATGACGTGGACCGACACGCTTTTCATTGCATATAACCTTTAACATCCATGTGGCTTTGTAAGTCCATGGTTGCCTCTGCATTCCAAAGATTAAATTGATTTTTTTAATATATATATAATTGCCATCACATAGGTCAACAGATGCCTACCCATGATATAACGTATAGGTATATACTAAGTGTAGACCTACAGCAATCAATCAACATATGTCAAATGGAAAATTGTGGTTTGCTTAAAAAAAAAATAGTAATAATGAATTGATTTCATTAAACCAACTGTTAATTGTTAGTTGACTGCAATGATGTTATCTCCATGAAATCATACATTGAGTAAAAACAGGGAAGTGGCCTGCCCAAATGAGATTTTACCATATCATATCAAAAGGGTCCACATGCTCAGTGGTGTAAGTTGCATATTTTGCAGCATAAATAGTATAGTCTAGTACCGTCAGAACCTCAATTACACAGACTAGTGACTCACATTTACTTTCGTCTGGGCTTGAACCGTCTTTCAAAACTGCTACAAATTAAAACTCAATTGACAATCACATATTTTCACACAAAGAAGAATTACTGACATTTTTATTTTTTATCACCGTCTTTAAGCCATGCCTATAAGCCAGCCAAATGTTTTCATAGTCATCGCTGATTACAACTGCATATAGTCAGCCTTCTGCTCAATAAGACTTAATTTTCCATGTGACTGAATAGAGAGAAATGTCAAAGGTATTGGATTGAGACAGTATATGAGGAGGTGTTTGGGTTTACTGCAAGTGTAGCATTTTATTGTAGTCCACTCTTCTTCCTGTTCCTGTGTCATTAAGAAAACACCCCTTTGATCAAAATATTATATTATATATTTCAATATTACATTACATATACACAAGATTTATCATTTATTTTATTTTATTTATTTATTTATTTAAAATAGCAAGCAGAAGTGATTACATGACAATACAAAAGTTGAATGAAAAGGAGCAGAGAGAAGAATATATCTTATATATTATATAAATAAAAAGATAATAATTATATTATCTAGCGATATTCTATAGATTTATTTGAAGTGTGTCAATGCTGTTTTTGGGGCAAATAAAAGACATTACTGTTAAACCAAACATTTGCTCTGTGATCTATATGTATTGATATAATATTATAAAATAAGCTACCCAAGACGGTACTTTCTGAGTCTTTCTGTCTGCGGCCATACGACCACCCATAACATTTAATAGAGAAACGCTCTTGCCTTGGTAACAGGAGTGAGACTTCTGATAAGATAATTTGTTCTACTACCTCTACCTTCTCATTCATAGTTTCATTAATTGCTATCACCAAACACAACACACATAACATCATAGTCCTTCATATTTTGTCCTGTAATGGATGTGCCTTTTCTTTTCCGTTCCGGGCTGGCATTTACTTGACAGTTTCTTTAAGTGCGAGCTTTAAGTGCAGTGTTTTTATCTACACCTAAGATAGCTACGGACTGGGACAATTTAACAGGCAATTTAACTGACCGTGTGTTAGTGAAGCTGTCTGAGTCGCACTCTCTGCCAGAACGCCATGGCATGATGGATGTAGGCAGTCTGGGCTAGGTAAAACACACACACACAGATATACATACGCACACACACACGACACACACACAATCATACACATGCTGCTACTGAATACACCGAGATACAGTGCCATATTTTCCCAATACAAACACATATGGGCCCTTCTGCAGCCAACCCCCTTCCATTAAGTCAACATCTTGTGCTTGCGGTTGGAACAGAGCAGGGCTGGAGTCAGGTCGTCCAAATCCGTCAGTAAGAGGAGGCACGGGCGTTTGTCATCCCCCTCTCTGGGCACGGTCCTCCTGGATGAGGCAGAGGAGGGACAGAGGGTGGTACAGCCATGTAGCATCTGGCTCTGCTATAGCTCCAGCTGCAGAGAGATGGAGGGGGACAGGAGCCCACTCTGCAGCCCATGGGGAGATGCAGGCGATCAGCAGCCAAAAAGAGCTTCACCACCACTACCACCAAGCAGCACATCTTCTGCTGTGACTGAGGACTCCAGTCACAGGCATGAGGAGTGCAGAAGTTTTAAGATCCTAGGGTTTAAGCACTGTCTGTGGTGTTTGGGAACTGGTGAGAGTTGTACTTAAAGTGACGATGTTCTGGAGTGGAGTTTTCATCAATAGTTTATATTTTATATAGTTATGTTTAAATGTAGAATTTCTGTATTTATTTTTAAGTGATCTTCCATCTATTTACATTCTGGGTTGAGGGGGCCTATCCCAGCAACTTAGGTAAGGGCTTAGGTGGGGTATGCCCTGGACAATGGCCAGTTGGTTGCAGGGTTGACACAGAAATACCCAGACAGACAATCATTCACACTCATATTCATTCAGAGTTAATATAGCTTCACCTGTGCATGTCTTTGGATGATGAAAGCAAGCAAGAGAAGACTCAAGGATCAAACCCACAACTATTGCCTCTTTATTCTTTATTATAACAAACAGAAATGTCTCTCCTATAAAGAGGCATAGACTCCAGACTCCACTCAAAGATTGTGAGTTGAGAGGCCCAACAGTCAAACTGCAGCCTCTTTTCTGGAAGCCTGGAGCGCTGATCACTGTGCCACGATGCCCCTAAATACTTTTGTTGGGTGAAAAGGATCTAAGGATTTGAGGATGACATGTGAATCGTCCATTGTTTTCTGAAATAGAGTCTTTCAGTAGATATAGAACACAAGTGTCTTCTATTACTGTCTAAGCCTAAAGCAGGTTTGTGACAAGAACCTCGTAATGGTGATTGCTCAACGTCAAAGAGAAAAGGGTCGCCCAAACAATGCCCCACAGATGACAGTCCACAGTTACTCGGTCACGGCGTACAGACACTTTGAGCACTCAGCAGCTCACAGTGATGTGTAGCTACTGGCAGGCGTTTAGCACCAGGCTCTCTCACCCATGGCATCACTGTGTCATAGATCCATGAAGGGACCAAAGCCTAAAGCTTGTAGTATTAACCCTTAATGTTCCAGTACATTACAATGTCTGTTCTTTGGGGACATGCAGAGTGGGAGATCAGATTTGATGTTTTTCATAAAGGGCTGTTTTTTTTTATTGTGAACCTTGGCCTGTAGATACCAGGAGATACAGTATACAGGGCTGCCTGGTTTAAATTGTCCACAAGCTTTAATTAACCCAATTTTTCCATTAGGCCGTTGGGACTGTGTTTATCATTGGAACGAGTCCAAGAGCCTCCAGTAAAAACCTCGCTCGTTACAATTAAACACCAACAATTGAAAATAATCAAATTTATTGAATGTAAATTCTTACAGACAGTTCTAATTATTGAATTGGTAAAACGCATTAATCAAAGAAGCTAAGTGAACTAGTAAAGCTTACAGTCATGTGTTTCATGTGTTATAGTCCTGCTCAGCTATAGATGTCTTTTTGTATAACATGTCATATTTCTGAAAGACACTACATGATTCCTCCATTCTTTCCTTAAAATGGAAGCATAAATGTCAATCATGTGGAAGGTTACAGAAAGCCAAAGGGTGCCAGCTCACACAACATCAGTCCCCCCAGTGTCATGACAGCAGTTCCCCAGACGCTTGGCTGTGAGCTAATCCTCTTTTCATAGTCTTCATAACGACCTGTCAGGACATAAATTGACAGTAAATTGCCCTGTTTATTAACACAGCACTAGAACAGCATCCTTAAACCGCTCTGCCCCCTCCACCGCCCCTCGCCCAATCCGGATTGAAACGTTTAACAGTGACCAAGAGGATCAATTAAGATGCTACGGAAAATGAGGCCAGGCCCGAACAATTCCTCTTTTACTCCCGCCTTGACATTCACACACCCACCGAGCCACACACCCACAGCCCCTTTAATGTGCCTCCTACAACATTATGTCCTCTGTTGATGACCCCCTTTGAAGACCCATTCAGACAGATACTTGCTTGCTGCATACATTTGCAGCCATGCTTCACGGAGCGGCACCTCAGCTCAGGGGCTGGCTGCGGCCTTTGCCATATAACACAGTAATTACTAGATCAAATCTGTTCAAAGTGAGGAAACACTGTTCTGTGATCCTTCCTATACCAATCAGCACACCGAGGTATGGCCGCCCACTATAAATTGCTGACTTAATTAAAACCAGGACCTCTCTGTCATCTAATTACAGGGAGAAAAGGTTATTGCTTCAATGCAATTTTCCAAATATGATTCCTTCACAGTTATTAAAGGCCTGAGACGTCGTTTATTGTTTCAGATTTTTCAATGTGGAAATGGCCCCGGTGACAGACGTAATGACTCGGGGAAAACGCCTTCATTTCGATAGTGGCCCGGCACAGCCATTTGTGTGAGATAAGTGGAGCGGGCAGGCGAAATGTCACCAGAGGCGTCCCATGATTGCCTCCACTTTACAGTCGTCATTAAACAGAGCAAAGGTTTCTATTCTCCTGTGTGGCAGCACGCGAAGTTTATCTGTCCTGAATAGAGCTGGTGAATTATTAGAATTATTGGAAAATAGACTGGGAGAATAGAAATAGTGGGACAGGACACACCCAGTCTTCACTGAATCAATCATTAACACACCGTTCCTGAAGCAACTTAATATTATATCTGGCCTTTTCAATGTCATCGTCACATTCTATGAACGTTTTAAGAATGAAATAAGAGACACTATAAGACAAAGTCTAAATGGACCAAAATCACAATGTCCTAGAGTCCCGTTGTTTACAGTGTACAGTGTTCATCACCTCAAGTGTACATTGGGGAGACTGATCTAAAATGATTGTACATTTTCTCCCATCCACACTGTAAATAAGTTCAATCCAATGGGGTTGATAAAGGGCACTGAGAGGCCATAGCACAGTCTTATATTGGACACTAATGCTGTGTGTCTCCCACCATAGGGTTTTCTTAATTGCATTAAACAAATGCCCTCCACAGTGTGGTGATGTGTGTGTGTAATGTCATGGTTAACCGAACACCCCTGAGCCCTAGCCCCCTCCCAATTTCTTTTGCACTGTGAAATATTCATGTTGAAAGCACTCTTTCCATCTCCAACATGCTAATGCCCCGGTCAGTCCTTTACCAAATGTACTATATACTATATTTTGTATATATAACTATTAAAAATAAAAACAAAACATTTACATTTGACTTTCTATCAAGCCACATTTTTTTTCTTTGTTTTCAATTAAAAACATAAACAGTCATATACAGTCTGCACAGATCTTGTATTTCACAGAAAACAAATGCACTTTTTATACATTACATTTCCGCACAACTCACTGATTCAGATTGACCTGGCAGGACTCATTAAAATACACTAACTATTCATTAATTAAATAAAGAGTCTAGTTAGCCCCAGGGCCCCTTTATAATCATAAACTGGGGTGTACTATTTATGCAAAGCAGCAAAGTGCCATGTGCTGGCTTATTATGCTAATGATGAATGGCAAAATACATGTTCCCCAGCCCACAACACAGGATTAGGCATGGCAGTGTCAGCAAGTAGTCTGCTCCTTCCTATTACAGCCTGTTGAGATGCTTCTCAGTAATGTCACTCTCATAGTCGTCATGTAGTTATGATCCCATCCCCGCCCACGCAAGTGAATTACTCTGTGTTGTCGAAAACATGTCACATGGAGTTTCTAAAACAAGCCACCTCTAAATACATGTTACGGTTCAATTGTGTGTTAGCCTGGTCAACAGATACAATGGTATTTATCTATATATTGTACATGTAGGCCAATATATACATTGTGAGACGTTGGCGTATGTATGTGTGTGTATGTCTGTCTTGTGGGTTGTAGCCTATAATTGTGCTGAGATTAAAAATGCTATCTAATATCATCACGGAGCCTCTCTTAACACCCCAACATTTTGACTATATATATATATATATATATAAGTATTCAGACACATGAGCACTACACCAACCAAGATTGTAAGTGTATGTCAGGACAGTGCAATGCAATTAATATACTCTGATGTCCCGTCATTTGTGAGAATCTGTGCCCGTGCATTGAATATATGCCTGTAGTATCTCAGGCATTAATCTTGGACAAGGCCTGGATCACAATCATCATTCCAGTTCACCCTAAAACTGATGAAGTGTAGGTCAGGGCTCTGCATGGGCCTGCCAGCTTCTTCTACTTCTATACCAAAGTCAAACAATGTCTGTATAGTCCTTGTTTTGTGCAGTGGGGGTCCCGGGCATAAAAATGTAAATTAGTGTAGTTTAACAATATGCACATCTGACTATAGGCTCACACATAGACTAATAGTCCTTTCTTCTTAGTTCTTAGTGATTTTTGTAAATGCACCAACTGCACTTGCAACGTGGCGCCTGAAAGCTTCTATTCTTATCCATATCGCGTTAACCAATGATGGTACTTCTATCATGAGGTAAGGCTGGACCGTCTGTGAAACTCACGACGTGATTGGCTGCGTAAGGTTTACGTAAGGACGCCAGGAAATCCCGGCTTGGTGGCTTCCTTTTCTCAGGAAATGGGATAGTAGGCTACTGCCCAAAATCAGAGAGAAACTCGAACAGGAGGTGTTTTCATGCAAACAGAAGCACACGTGCGTTTTGGGAGTTTAGCCTGGAGCGTCGTGGCGGCATTGTTAAGAAGCGCTTATTTTGTAGTCGGTTGAATTTCTGCTTGTTTCTTGTGCATTGTAGATTTAGGCCTGTTTAGATCCAGCTGCATTCACCTCAGAGCACCCTAACATCACATCTCATCCACATGGATGTCCTCAGTTTCGTGTGCGGTGTGCTTCTTTGCACCATTGTAGTGAATGGAAAGCCCATGGTGCGAAAAGAAAGAGTTATCCACGACCCAGAACAGTTCAGACAAGCCCACGTAGACAACAAAAGCTACCAGTACGACCATGAGGCCTTTCTGGGCAAAGACGAAGCCAAAACATTCGACCAGCTTACTCCCGAAGAGAGCAAAGACAGACTTAGGTAAGAAGCCTACTCGTTAATGTGGGTAGAAGTGTTGTGTTGATGAGGTGCAGGAGCTTCATTCATTTGCACACACCCTCTCCTGTGTGTGTGTGTGAATGTTGCGTGCTAAAACATAAACATTTGACTGTGACAGCACTGTGCCTGAGAAAGATTTGCATGTTAACAAATGTAAAGTCCATTACTCTAAGGCAAGCACTTCTACTGTTCATGCATTGACCTAATTGTACCACGACATTAAAACACAATTATAGCTGATCACGTCTGACTGAAGTTGTGTAGGAATATAGTTCACAAACGTGATATATCTTATATAGTGATTTATCTTCATCGCGATGGGTGACGGTGGGTGACGATGGGTGACACTGTGCAGAGTGGGAGGGTCTACTGTAACATCACAACGTGGCAACACACTGCTAAGAATACACTGCTCCTCCCCAAAAATAATCTACCTGCTTCATACTGTTTAATGTTTGATTTTAAAAGCCTCCAGGTTAGAATTTGATTATTTTATAGCTGTGTTTTTTACTGTAATGTGCACTATCTATAAGCAGCTATTATTAAGTTCCATGGCTGTTCCTATTTGGTTGAGCACACGGAGTTACCCTAAAGTAGTATTTTACAAGCTGATACTGTGTTTGTCTTTTTAGTAAAATAGTGGACCGTATAGACATTGATTCAGACGGCTTCGTGACGACCTCTGAACTGAAGGCTTGGATAAAGCGTGCACAAAAGCGATACGTGTATGAGAATGTGGCCAAGGTGTGGACAGACTACGACCTCAACAAGGACAACAGGATTTCATGGGATGAATACAAACAAGCCACATATGGGTACTACCTTGGTATGTATTGATCTATGGTATTTATACACATTTGTTGCCTGCAAGTATAGGTAACCAATATTATTATTCCTCCAGCCAACCCAGAGGAGTTTGAGGATGCAAGAGATCAGTTCAATTTTAAGAAGATGCTGCCCCGTGATGAGAGGAGGTTTAAAACTGCTGATCTGAACAATGACCTTGTGGCGGACAAAGAGGAGTTCACAGCCTTCCTCCACCCTGAAGAGTTTGACCACATGAAGGATATTGTGGTTCTGGTAAGCGTTATTTAACTGTATTGTGATTAGGCTCCACAATATTCTCTATAAAAATGGGGAAGGTGTTTTTAGTCTGGCCGGATGTGCCACCCAAGGCCCAATGTTTAAATATAGATTTAGCTTCATGGGACCAGTGCGTGGCAACTCTTCACAACTTTGCTCTGTGCCTCTGTGTTCATAAAACTTTCACCACCCATTTGACAGAGTTAATAATTCATTACTCATTTTAATTGCATTGTCACACAATATTACCAAAGGTCTATTTGGCCTATGCCTTTCTGATTGTCACAGTGATAACATTATTTGAAAAAAACACATTTTACATATATATGTCCAGATTTTGTGCAATCAATACTTAGGAAGTTGCTCATAGAAATTGATTATTGGGCCGTTGCAGATAATTGACACACAAAGAACTTAATACGATCAATATGACTTTTTCTTTTCATTTATCGGACCCTGAGAACATCAGGCACAGGCCTTCTGCTGGTGCCCAAAGTCAGGACTAAACACGGTGAAGCGGCGTTTCAGTTTTAAGTCTGGAACAGTCTCCCTGAAGATGTTAGACTGGCCTCTACTCTTACAATGTTTAAGTCCAGGCTGAAAACTGTTCTGTTTAGCTGTGCATATGACAACTGAATGTGGTTCTTATCTTCAGACTTTTTATTTTTAAATTTAATTAATCTTATTGTTGTGGTTTTAATTGTATTATGTTCTTTAACTTGTCTTTTCTGTAAAGCACCTTGAATTGCCTTGTGTATGAATTGTGCTATACAAATAAACTTGCCTTGCCTTGCCTAAACTGATGCTTAACCAATGCTTAACTGATGCTTAACTGATGCTTATCTGATGCTTAACTAATGCTTAACTGATGCTTAACTGATGCTTAACTGATGCTTAACTAATGCTTAACTGATGCTTAACTGATGCTTAACTGATTCTTAACTAAAGCTTAACTGATTCTTAACTGATGCTTAACTGATGCTTAACTGAAGCTTAACTGATGTTTAACTGATGCTTAACTGATGCTTAACTGATGCTTAACTGATGCTAGTGTGTAGTTATTAAATATAATTGTCACCAGCTTATCTCAAACGTCTATGTCCTCCTTTGGGGTATTGTCACCATACATCAATCTCTGTCTCATGCATTGTCAGTATTTCATTGCATGGATGAAACAAGCACAAGCACTCACTGTACTATAAGCAACCATTGATTCAAAGTTGACCTAAAGCCGTTGGAAGAACCTCTCTAGGTAAGAATTCTATCAATCTCTTCGATGTTTACATGTAGTTAGAAACATTAATTATTACTTCTTATGCCAAATGTCTTACTGCAATTGAGTAAATAATTTAATTGTTCTCTGCTATCTGGATATTGTCACTCAATATGGGCTACAAATCCAATTTTGAGGCACTTGCCATACAGTTGGCAAAAGATGTTTTAGAAGCTAAGTCAGAAAAAAGCTATACTGATGTTTCAGATGTTTTGTTGCCCACATCTGTTCAGCGTCTCTCTCTGATGTAAGACACAAATGCAAAAGTCTGTGAGTGTAAACAATGGATAAACTGTGGAGAGTATAGTGCGGTACCTCTGGATCATGTCCTCCAGCCTCTTCCCTTGTTCTTCGTCCAGTTCCAGCTGTTTCCGCCGGGCCTCCTCCTCCTCCACTCCCATTCCCTGAAGCAGCCATCTCTCCCGCATTGCTTTGGACTGAGCAACACAAAAATATGATAAATTTAGTACTCCAAATCTGTGCTCAAGTAAAAGTATACTCTGTAAAGGAGCACTGTAAAATTTAACCAAGAAGCTTCCTGGTAGCACTCTAGTATTCAGTGGTTGTTGCTAGTTAAAAAAAAAACAATGTACTTTTATTATTATTATATTATTATTATTATGTTGTAATTCAACGTAATATAGTAATACTTATGCTCAGTACGTTTACTTATACATTTTGCGTGTTACCAGTATTACCAAAAACACTCAGAATACTAAAGATAGTGTATGAGAAAGTACACATTGTTAAAACAGGTCAAATAAAATTTCTTAACTTAAAAAATATAAATGCTTTCCTTCTTCCCATGACAATATTAATGGGTGTTTTGCAATAGCACAAATGGTTGAACACTAACAAAAAACAGAAACAGGTTTGAGATAGAAAATAGGTCCTTCTTCTTTGCCTGTTTGTTGTGGTATTTTTAGCTCTTGTTAACAGTCAGATGTGGTCTATTAAAGAGGAGATTTAGAAGATGAGTGCCAAGTGACTGGAGCAGACAAATAAACACATGGCCCCTAATGCACACAGTCTTTACATAACACACATGGACTCACTTAGAATCCTCAACAATAGTCTTTTGTTTTAACACATGAATGTACTGAAGATTACGTTTAAAGCTGGAGCTGAAAGACGTATCTCAGAAAAAGGCTTAACAGCAGTGATTTACAAACTTACATCATTTAAATATGTCATGGTTTGATCCCTGGGCTGTCGCCCACATGTTACAATGGGTTTTCTCTGGTTACTCCAGTTTCCTAGCCTGGCAAGCCAGACTGTACCAGCGTGTGAGTCTGGTGACTCACTTGCATTAATTGATTTCTGGGGCGGGGTGAACAGCGCGGAGTAATCAGAAAAGTGGCAGATGACAGTAAAGTGTCAATCCAGTCTACATTGTGCGTAATTAAACAAACAAGATGAACTGTAGAGTTAACTCAACATGGGTCAGTAAAGAAGAGATAACTGACCAGTGACGTCTTTGCTGTGAAAACATACGGTGGAATGAAAAACTTTCACTACTCCCCTGCGCCATCTTGAATGTTTTGGAGATTCAAGCACAAAGCAAATGTCAAGGCAGCTCAACCAATCAGACTTGGAATTGGAGATTTTTGTACCGGGGAAAAGTCTCTGTGAAGGGGAGAGTCACCAGACTAAGTCACTCTGTATAGCGTATACCTGGCTTGCCAGGCTACCAGCTTCCCAACATTGACAATATGCATGTGTCAGGTAACTGGTCAACCTAAACTGCTCGCTGGTGAATGAATTTGTGAATGGTTGTCTGTCTGTGTATCTCTCCAAGTGTAACCCAGTGAGTAACTGGCCGATGTGTAGCATTTCTACGATCCATAGTTGTTGGGATAGGCTCCTAACAGGAATAAGCTTCAAAGGATGGATTAATTATCTTGTTGTTTATTCTACAAATGTCATACACACAACATAGACACAGGGAGACAATCGTGTGCATTCAAGAGTGTATATTATTGCCAAAACCCAATTCTCACTTGGGTATAAAACTTTGAACCCAGTCAAAACTTCCGTTCTCTGCCTTGTGTTTGCAGATGACTTCCAGATCCTTGTGCTTACATCTTTAATGCCTCTGTTATGTTGCCACAACAGAAGGGGAGCTTAGCCTCACCTTTGGCTGTTTACTCTCAAACTGAAGTTTGGCTCCGACTCACAGACAGTTAGCAGCATCAAAACTGTGCCTCAATTTGTGTATGCATATGTGTTCTATTCTCAAACACAGTGGTCTGTACAGAAGCATTCACCAGCTGCTGTCAGAATGTGCCATCTGCCCTGTCTGTTTGTGTGGCTTAGTTAACCCTGAATTAGTCACAGTTTAACCAGCTTGAATAGTTAGAGTTTCTGACTAATGGGAAAGAAAGTGAAGGGCTGGTGCAATGTGGATCAGGCGGTGGTCGAAGGCCGGAGTTCCCTGCTTAGACTGCTGCCTCCGCGACCCGGTTTCGGACAAGCGGAAGAAAATGGATGGATGGATGGATGGATGGGAAAGAAAGTGGTGGCCCATGATTACTTTCTCAAAATTGTCCATGTGTTGTTAGACGGTTATAGGTGGCAATTATAGTTAAAGCAAAAATAACGTTAAATAACATTTATTTCACATTTTTGTCTGTGTAGTCCACATTGTGATGTGCAAAATTAGCTCTTTAAGTAAACATGTAGACACTTTTTGTGAAGGTGCGGGGTCGGATTCAGCGTGTAATCCGATTGGCTAACATTAGCTTGATTAGCTCCTTGACCGGCGCTAACTGCTACACGCTGCTATGGAAATGGCGAATGTTGCGCTCTGGCCACTGTATTTTGTTGATCGCGTTGTAAAATATGTCGTGGACATAACTGCCTGTTGCTGTGTCTCGGGAGTTGGTTTTATTTCTGTATCAGTGCTGGAGAGTGTAGTTTTGGAGCATGGAGCGATTATTTGTTTACAGGGCGAGATATCCGGAGATAATGGGGCGCTGGAGCGGGCTTACTTTAGACCTCTAATGGCCACGTGAGGCAGAACACTAAATATATGAAAATCCTGTATATAGCCCCTTTAAGTCACCGCTAGTATCTAAAACGTGGTACATGCTAATAACTAATGTAGTAATATTGAATGTATTATGACCAAGTTAATGTATTGCATGTTGATGGTTACCTTTAATTCATGTGATTAGACTAGATCATGATAAATTGCTATTTCCATCAAATGACATTTTGTGCTGAAAACCCCACCAAATGTATTCCTTACACGGCTCTAAACCACATGCTATGGAAATACTGAGGCTAGAAAACAGCAGATTGTGTCCAGAATATTTGCTGTCATGGAAAGTTGTTCAAATAAATGAATGAATGGATGTATGCCTTTATTGTCATTTCTCTGTGAGATTACGTACAATTCAATGAAAATTCTCTTTCTCATCAGTTCATGTTGTCAAAAATAAGAAAATCAATTGTTTATATGACTTTTTACATATTCTGTTTTTTCACTAGTCCTAATAACCATTCATAAGACAAAACCTGTATCATTGCTCGTATTTGCACACTGCAGGGAATAGTAGTAGTAGTAGTAGTAGTAGTAGTAGTAGTAGTAGTAGTAGTAGTAGTAGTAGTAGTAGTAGTAGTAGTAGTAGTAGTAGTAGTAGTAGTAGTAGTAGTAGTAGTTCATGTAAACTACTGCTTATAAATATACGCAAGAAGAACTAATAATTAACAATTCGGAGCAGTGAAGTGTCGAGGAGTTGATAAAGAATACCATAGTATCACTGTTTCATAAGCTTTATAAGATCTTATCAAAGAACTATACTGACGTACAACAAACATGCAATGGAATGAAATATAAAAGAAACAAGAATCAGTACCAGCTAAAAGTGATAAATAAAGAAATGTAGAGTAATTGCCCCGTTCCACAGTGTGTCCTCTGAGAACAGTTCTGCTCTTTGCTCTCTCTCACGCTGTTTTACAGACTTTCCACTTCCTGTGGAGCTGTGACACATAACCACTGTGCCGTAAGGAAAGCTCCTGACGGCTCCTCACCCTGCTTTATTTACGTTTCTATAGCGACATCTTTCCACTTCAAAAACCAACAAACAAAAAGGCATCCATTTAAGATGCAGCTGGCAGATTTTGACTGGCACATGAAAATTACATTAAAGTTTTTTCTTATTTTTGGAAATGTACAGACTGTAATTGTTTTATTAATTTCTACAGTACATAGGCACAGTGGTGCAGTACATAGGCACAGTAATGCAGTACATAGGCACAGTGGTACATAGGCACAGTGGTGCAGTACATTGCAATAGATTGTCAATGCACAAATTAGCATTAGTCACCAAAAATCAGTTTTATTTTACCCCTTTTCAAAATAAATGGGATTTTGTCATCAAACTGCAGAGTCATTCATTGTTTTAAAGTCAAGAGACAATTGACATATTTTCTATATGGGACTAAACTATTTATTTGGACTTATTTTATTTGGTGTATTTTGTGTGCAAAAAGTTTGAAATCCCCTTATATAAAGCATAGTCCCTGGGTCAGTGATTTTCAAGTTGTCATTTTACTACAATGTTATGGCCAAAGGCTGGAGACCCATCACTCAGAGGCCCTTATCAGTGCCTGCTTCCTGTCACAGGCCACTGTGATCACTCTGGGGGGGAAGATTTCTTGAAATTGTTTGACTGTGTGGCACTCAGAAGTAATGGCCCTTAAACGGGACTGTGTCAAAGCAGGCAGATTACATCTACAAACCAGATCTGCTGTTGAATGCTATAGATAATCATGATGGTTCTTCAAATGAAAATGAGTTACATTCAAGCCTTAAAGTTTAGAAAGATTACTGTTGATTATGAAGAGTGATAATATTTCAGGAGTCATGGGGTGCATATCTCTTATGAGTTGTTTTTTAGGTGATGTCAGCGAGGTCCTATTTATGGTTGGACATGTGCAAAGGAGGATAGTGCATTTTCTATGTAGAACAATGCCAGCACGCACTTTTTTACCATGTACTATTATTGCATGCTACTAGTACTTCATGAGTATCTTAGCGATTCTTCCGATCCAAAGCATTTCATTGCATTTTTTGACCCTGTGTTGAATGTGCATATGACAAATAAACTGAAACCCGAAACCTAACTGTTCAGCTACCTAAATAAAAAAGAATTGGCTCGTTTACAGATGGTACAGAATTCTACTGTTTGTCACTTAAGGCCACAGTCATATCATGTAATTTTTTAATTGCATTTTTGGAGCATTTTGTAATTTGACCCCAAAAGTCAAGTTTTTGTGACTATTTTAACCAATCATTTGGCTAAACTTTCACCTCTTCTTGTAACTTGAGTATTTGGCAGTACTTCTCCCAGCTCTGTCTGTATTCCCGGTGTAGTGAAGTATTAATGAGTATAGCGTTCACGTATTCATTAGACATCTGCAGTGAACAGATGTGACGAGGCGTTCAGGGACACGCGGAGAAATGACTTCCATCTGTGTCGGAGAAGGGACTGGGAGAGTGGGAGGGAGGGGACTGGGAATACTGGGAAAGACAGAGAGACAGAAGCAGACAGAACCAAAGGATACAAGACATTAGGACAGAGGACTACACACGGATTCACATTAAAACGGCGTTATGTCGAGAACTTCACGAAGTGTTCAGTAAAAAGGAAGTGAGAATAATGACCCAGAGTGGAAGCAAGGGTGGAATGGAGCTGTTTAAATGCTTAGTTACTTTGTGTTGGTATGTATTTGTACCATATTTAAGAAAGAGTGGGCCTACAATTACTTATATTTATTTACAAATGTCATTTACTCCGTTCCATTTCAAAATGACTTTGAAGTCATGTATTCAGCATTCGTTTTTAGTATCCAGTATTTTAGTGACATCCGTACGAGACGACGTCGATGTGATGTCATATATACTTTACACAAACAAACACAATGGAGGACCGGGAGGCAATGGTGAACTCTATTCTGGCTTTGTGGGTTTTTATCACTCGAAAATGCTGCAGACGGCTATGTGAAATACTGTTGACCAGACCACGTGTTGACGTCACATTTTAGTATCGGCTCGGCTCACTTGGAGCCAAGGCACGAGAGGATTTTTAAAAAGTACCTGTTCAACAAAACGGGTAGAGTCGAGTCGAGTTGAGTCGAGTAGAGTCGAGTAGAGTCGAGTAGAGCTGAGTCGAGTCAAGTCGAGTCAAGTCGAGTCAAGTCGAGTCAAATAAAGTCAACTCGAGTTGGGTAGAGTAGAGTAGAGTAGAGTAGAGTAGAGTAGAGTAGAGTAGAGTAGAGTAGAGTAGAGTAGAGTAGAGTTGAGTAGAGTAGAGTAGAGACGAGTAGAGTCAAGTAGAGTCAAGTCGAGTCGAGTCGAGTCAAGTCACGCTAGTGGAAAAGGGCCAATAATTATGTTTTTTTTTTACTTTAAGTATATTTGAAAATGAGTACTTTATTACTTGATGCCGAAGCCAAATTAAGCATACAAATCACAAAGTTAGTTGAGCTTAAGGTACAGCTGCTAGGCAGGAGACCAAAAAGGAGATTTATGGATGTAGTGAAAGACATGACGTTACGTTAGAGGAGGAAAACACATACCTTGGACATATTTTCACCTGAATCAGAGTCAAAGCTGTCTCCGTCCTCCCGGACCATACATTTAAGATGACTTCTGCCTGTTTACGTCCAGTCTAGTTCTGTGTAAGTGCAATTTTGTCCGTTTCATTCTTGTCAAACTTGATCCTCCTCCACACCATCCGTTCTGTTCCTCTTTTGTCTCCTGTCTCCTCAGATCTTCCTCAGAGTGTGACGAACAGATTTCACTGCCCTGTTTAAACTTTAATATATTTCAGTTCAATCCACGATCTGTCCAAAGAGACCTGGCTTTGTCTACACTAAAAGCCTTTTGTTTGTATAATTGATGCTAACGGTAGCATTAGCGTGTGATGTGACAGGTTTGAATCACAGAGGAAGAGAAAGATATCAACAAAAGTCTTCATAGTCTAAAGTTATCCAGGATCTGTCCTGTTGAATAAAGTTATGAAGCAGAAGTTTGGTCTGAATTCACTCTGAACAATGGAAGATGTTCTCCAACTATATAATATAAATATTTCAGGCTCTGAATGAAAAGTACACCACAAACTATCCAAAACAAAGTCAGTGACCTACATTCACACTTGATGCATTCGTCATAATTACATGTGTATAATGACTTGAAATAATTCATTGCTCAGAAAAAAGCCAGTGCACCTGATCTGGGGTGTAGGAGGAAGAGAGGCTTATTTGGTAAAAATCAAGTCTAAACCAGAATGGAACCAGGTCTAACCTAGGATCAAATCAGGTCATAAACCAAGACTAAACCAGATCTAACCTAAACTGGGACCACACAAAGGTGCCCTACACCAGGTCCTCATTCAGTTCTAAACCAAGTCTATGAATCAGAACTATGAAAATCTGCATTTGGACCCTTGGTCACAACCACACAGCATCAAAGATTAATCTGTGACTAAACCAGTGCTAAACTGAGATCCAACCAGAACAAAACCAGGACCAAACCAGGACCAAGCCAGGACCAAACCAGGACCAAACCAGGGTAAAACCAGGACCAAACCAGGATAAAACCAGGACCAAACCAGGACAAAACCAGGACCAAACCAGGACCAAACCAGGACCAAACCAGGCCCAAACCAGGACCAAACCAGGACCAAAGTAGGACCAATCCAGGACCAAACCAGGACCAAAGTAGGACCAAAGTAGGACCAAACCAGGACCAAACCAGGACCAAACCAGGACAAAACCAGGACCAAACCAGGACCAAACCAGGACAAAACCAGGACCAAACCAGAACAAAACCAGGACAAAACCAGGACAAACCAGGACCAAACCAGGACCAAACCAGGACAAAACCAGGACCAAACCAGGACCAAACCAGAACAAAACCAGGACCAAACCAGGACCACACCAGGACCAAACAGGACCAAACCAGGACCACACCAGGACCAAACCAGGACCAAACCAGGACCAAACAGGACCAAACCAGGACCAAACCAAGACCAAACAGGACAAAACCAGGACCAAACCAGGACCAAACAGGACCAAACCAGGACCAAACCAAGACCAAACAGGACAAAACCAGGACCAAACCAGGACCAAACAGGACCAAACAGGACCAAACCAGGACCAAAGCGGGCCTACACCCTCTTCTTTGTTCTTGTAAATCCATCTCGCCCCCCTTCGTCTCCTTAATTTCCCTGTAGTCTTCCTCATTGCTCTCGTGCACGCTCCTGACCGTGCACGTTGGTGATTGTTTTAATTGATTTGCTTATGGGAACGTGCACGAGGGGCGCGCCCGTGTCTTGGAGTGCTCTGATTGGCCAAGACGTGGCCCATTCGTCTCCATTTGTCGAGGTGGAGTGTTTTATTAAAGCGTTTTTAATCAAACTCAAGCTGCTCTCTCTGTAACTCTGGGACTACGGCCATTAATGCAAGCAGACTACAACTCCCAGGATGCACTGCAAAAGAGAAGGCCTGAAATATGGAAAACGTAGGCAGCCATGCATATATAATCCACTCTTCAATTTATCTTATTATGTGAACTTATTTCAGGTTACTATTCTATGAGGACTTCAAGTTTGCATGCAATCTTTCTAAGTAGAGTCTGTATGTGCCCCCAGTGTTACCATGGGTTCTAACCAAGTTGTCCAATGACATGCCTGTTTTAGAGGAATTTGGGATCCTACGTTTTAATTAATGTGAGAGTTACTGGTCTATGTCAGCCCTGCAACTAACTGGTCCTGGTCTTGGGTGTACCCCTCTTAAAGCCCATTGTTTGTGGCGGTGGATAAATTTAGCGTCGATAAATTGTACTGCATAGAGTAGCTTTACTGCACAATACCTTTTACTTTTACGTGAGTAATAATATTTTGAAGTAACTGTACTCTTACTTGAGTACAATCTTGTAAATCTAGAAAGAGTAAGAGTACTTTTACTACCTCTGTGTGTATGTGAAAATGTGATGATGTGGAAATGCTGTTCCTTTTGCCTTAACTTTAGAAAATATTATTTATTTTTTAGTTTATCTTTTGAAAATATCAAAATCTGTTTATTTTTATTTTATTTCTTTTGCCAAACAGTTACTCAGGACTTGAGTAGTTTTTTCACCAGTACTTTTCTACTCTTACTCCAGTAATTATGTGACTGAGTACTTTTACTTGAGTAACATTATTTTGAAGTAACGGTACTCTTACTTGAGTAACATTATTGGCTACTCTACCACCTCTGAATTTAGCAAATGCAAACCATGATTTACCTTGAGCGTTATGTGTTTGCAGGTTGGACTTCGTTTTTACTTCTGCTTGATTAAGTGAAAATGAAAGCAAATATAACTTCAGTTACTTTTCCACTAATCGTACTTTTACTTCAGAGGACTACTTTTTACATTTAGCCATTTTTTGAAGTAACAATACTCGAGTACATTTTTGGGCTACCACCTCTGTGTACTCAGACAGCACTCTTCAAACGCTGATCAGACACTTAATTATTTTTGTTAAATGCTAACTACAAAAACCTCCATGTTCAGCGATGTGTGGTCTCCCCACTGTGCTTCTCTACAGTCGTCCATAAACTAATCTGAACTCATTATAAGAGTTTGTGCTAATTACTGCTGCACCTGTAAATACTGTAACAGGCAATTCACACCACGGTCCCACGAGAGGGGCCCCGGGAGCTCAGGGGCCAGTGTCAGAGCTTAGAGAGGTGACTGCGGAGGCTAACAGAAGGTTGTCATTACGGCTATTAATGTTAGGGCTGTGTAAGAATAGCAAACGGTTAGCCATGTTAGCCTCATTAGCACAATTAGCTTGATTATAGCAATGTTTGGGGTAATGTGAAAAACAATAGGCCCAGGTGTTTAGTCAAGACTTGTGACCAGAGGTGGGTTAGTTACATTTACTTGAGTAACTTTTTAAAGGAATATTTTTTATTGCGCCATACTTTTCACTTCTACCATACTCTTACTTGAATAGGATACATTTTGGTTCTCAAGACAAAAGCCAACCACCCCCGGTTCATCATTGTATTTTGAAAAGTGAGATTAAGTTGGTTTTGTGTGTGTGTTCGTGTGGGTGTGTGTGTGTGTGTGTTTGTGTGTGTGTGTGTGTGTGTTCGTGTGTGTGTGTGTTCGTGTGTGTGTGTTCGTGTGTGTGTGTGTTCGTGTGGGTGCGTGTGTTCGTGTGTGTGTGTTCATGTGTGTGTGTGTGTTCATGTGTGTGTGTGTGTTCATGTGTGTGTGTGTGTTCGTGTGTGTTCGTGTGTGTGTGTGTGTGTGTTCGTGTGTGTGCGTGTCTTTTTTATGTTATTTGGAAAATGTTAATTTATTCATTATTCATGTTTGTTAGTTTAATTTCATACAAAAAAACACTGCTCATTACTTGTGACATTTATTTACCAAATATTTCATTATTCTTATTCAGGTTCACTCCTCATTGTATCTATATAAACAGAAATCAGTACATGTATAAAAAGGGTATCTGTATAAACATGATTTAGTACAATCAGATATGGCTGTTCTGATGTTTGATGTTGTCGTCTAAATGGGCCCTAAAGCATTTTTTAAAGTTACTTGTTGATATGTTTGCTAGCATATAGGCTACTCATAAAATAAAACCTCACAAGTATAGGCCTAAATGTTACCTTTCCTCTGGAATGCAATGTCCATAGTCCATCTAGCTCAAAGCTAATTTGCAGACCAGGTCCAGGTTCTATCAACCCCATGTATATTGGAACATTTTGCTGCATTCACTGACCGACCAAAAAATGTCAACTCAACTCCAACAGTCCCTTGTGAAGCCCATTACGCCCCGTATCCGTTTTCATTATGTTTCGAATTAAACGCCTTCATTTCCTAAAGCTGACGTTTTGAACTGGTTTTAGTCCTACAGTACTGGTTTTGATTTGTGACTGGGACAGTCGTAATTGGTCCATAATTCAATCCACATAGAGTTTATTATACGACGGTAGTAAAAGCAAATGGGCTAATGAACCATTCTCGCAGCTGTTTTCTGGTTTGAGGAGAGCTTTTTAGTGAAATAAATGTAAAAAACAGACGTGGAGGACTGTAATGTTGAATAGAAGCCTGTCTGTTCCAAATGAGGCAGGTTTTTTGGCTCAGAGTGATACCTCTTGTCGATATGTTTGTGTTGAATCAAAGCCAATAAATCCATTTGTAATATATCAGCTCTAAACTTAGACAAAACCAGAAATTTATATTGAACTAAACTCCACAAATAATCTATGCCCAGAAGAACAGTAACACAATACAAAACTGTAATCTCACAAATGAAAATGTTGGTGTCTGTTTTTCGAGAAGAAATAATTCTAACTGTGACAGTGATCACTTCTAATAGGCCTTTTTATGATAATGTTTAGAGAAAGTCCACTCTATGTTTCTGTTGTTTTTGCCAAACTCTTCATTTTGTCTCCTATTTTCAGTTGAACAGAAACAGCATTAGCTCACTTCAGCAGACATTAACTGGGATCATAATTATATCCAATCATAAAGTCTGGGTTAAAGCCAAGTCCATCTCATTTTTCTAAATGTTGAGTTTAGCAAAAGTTCATGAATCAATCTGATAACAGATGTATTCAGGTACAGGAGAAATGCTCAATAAATAGGATCTATACAACTTGAAATGCTAAATGTCAAAAGAAAGTAACTATTGGGGCCCAGTTCCGTTTTGTACCTGGTTTAGACCTCTTTTACCCCCTTAGAATTGTAAGGTTTTATCTGACAAATTCAGTTATTTACATATTGCTATATTTGGATTCATTTTTGAGCTTTTTATAGGCTATGAAAAAATATAAAGTTCTATCTGTAATATCAAGCCTTGACTTTTTAAAGCGGATCTACTCAAAAGTATCCAGAACGTAGATGGAGCCTTATATAATTCTAAAGGGGCTGCTTTGTTTAACCGGTTTAGTCCTGGTTTGATCCATGCTGTTCTGTTCTACCCCTTGTTTTTTAAGTGTTTTGATGGGCACCTGTGAGTGGCTCTAATTAAACGCTGGAGGTCATTAGCTCCGAAACAGATGGGGCCTTTCTCATCACCACCTCCTCCACCACCACATCTCCATGGTAACCGCCTCCTCCCTTTTATCTTGTTGTCATGGAAACCCCACCCAGCCCTACCTTGCTTCTGTTGGGAAGTGCCAGTAAGCTGAAAGTTTGTTGGTAGTCAGTTTATGAGCAGGGTTATCACCTGGTATTATTTGTAGATATTGGTATTAACATATTAAAATCTGGTCTTTTTTATGGGGTGCATCAGGGAACAGTTTTTTGTTTATTTGTAAATTAGGCCTCGGGTGTTTAGGACGCCCCATGACTGTTTCTCATTCAGAAAACATGGTAAGACTCTCCACAAACAGATGTGAGATGGAAAAATACAATAATACAAATCCCAAATGACCAAACACAGATCTCACCTTGAGCTTTTTAACAATCAACAAACATGAAATAATTATTAAATTGTGATAATATGTTGAGTACAGTCTTTATTCCTTACACCATCTGAGGTCAAAAGCCACCTCCCAAATGTTCCAGAAAAATGGAAAAATACTAAATTCTGATCTATAATTGTGATGTTGTGGCCTAAGGTCTCACATTTATTTTTACTGTAAAAGTCATTATTTCTGACAGGCAGAGTGTTCAGGAGTTAAACAAGCATTATCAAGTCTAATCTAAACCAGGTCCAGGCCAGGGCTAAACAAAGACTAAACTGGGTCTATAAACCAGGGCTAAACAAAGACTAAACTGGGTCTATAAACCAGGGCTAAACAAAGACTAAACTGGGTCTATAAACCAGGGCTAAACTAAGACTAAACTGGGTCTATAAACCAGGGCTAAACAAAGACTAAACTGGGTCTATAAACCAGGGCTAAACAAAGACTAAACTGGGTCTATAAACCAGGGC
>JAVQKC010024815.1:0-10994 GCA_036025475.1 Philypnodon macrostomus | reverse complement strand
CCCTATAGGGCGATTGTTTAAGAAACCGCCAATTGCGCACGACTTTGGTGACATCAATGAAGACGAGGGGGAAATGTAAAGAGCCTGGTGTGACGCCATTGGCCAGTAGGTATAAATATTGAGAGAAAAAGTTAGCGCTTCATACCTCTAGACTTGCCCTTTAGGGGTCACTAAGAACTGCTCAAAGAAGCGACCAAACCCTCACTGCTGCTGACGCGCATTGAAGAAAACCAGTTGGATACGGGTGAGTCTCTTTCCGTTGAATATAAACGTTCTAGATAGGAACAAATAATTCAGAAAATGTTACGTTCCGAGTAATTTGTTGTTTGAAAACTGTCTCTTTAACATCTTTAATATCCCTTTAACATCACTTTTCCGTCTTTCCTGTGACTTCTTCTGACAGAGAGAAGTCCATTAAACATGAAGTCGACATATCTGTTCGCCTTAGCGTCTTTGGCAGTTTGCAACTTGCTGCTTTGTAAAGGACAAAGTCTCGTTGCTGAGGATGACTCGAGCCAAAAAACCATAGACGACATAATACTACAGAAGGCAGAGAGTCTCTTGTTGCGGTCCATTCTCAAGAAGATTCAGGGGGAGGATGAGAGATACGGTGCGTAAAAGCGCACGCGTTATGGACGTAGTCTTTTAGAATAATCTGGAATTGGCTTTAGGACAAATCATTATATCTATATGTATATATGTGTTTAATTTACCCTTTGGGCATTTGAACAAATTAAATTATATTTATTTATAAATGTAGCCTATACATTTCTGACTCGAAGTTGTCAGTTGCAGATTACGCATAGAGTTAACACAATCTAACACGCTCTTCTTTTTTGTAGAACCAGGATGGGTAACAAAGAGACAGCATCCGGGAAAGAGGTACACAGAAGAAGAAGAAAACGACGCTGATGAAGCGTATTTGGACGTTGATAAAAGACAGCACCCGGGCAAACGCGAAGAAGAGCTGCACTCGTTCGCGGATCTCCAAAAGAGACAGCACCCAGGGAAGCGCACTGTGACAGGACTCGTATCTGACCCGCTCCTGGTTCTGAGTGAACTTTCCAAACGGCAACACCCGGGGAAGCGCTACTTGGTGCTCCACAATAAACGCCAGCACCCAGGCAAGCGCTTCTTCTCAGACGCGGACCCCGAATTTGATACAGAAGGAGACGATCTGACAGAGTTGGAAAAGCGTCAACATCCAGGAAAACGCATTTTGGAAAACTCAAATCCATATTTGGGAAGCAACCCTCCATGTGATTTATTGGACTCTTCTGGCTGCAGTGGCAAAAATCGACTGTTGCTTGATTTTTTAGACAACATCAACACGAGTCACGTCGAGCAGAAGCGACAGCATCCAGGGAAAAGGTTTGCACCAGAGGAGGATTTGGTGGAAGGAGAGTAGCCCAGATCAAGTCATAGAGAAGTCTGCACTGTAAACTAAGTTAATGTGTAAAAGACCATAAGAAATTATTAAAGTTGAAAAAATAAAATATAACTTTGTGTGCCACAGTTTTCTTTGACAGACATCAACATCAGCTTTTCTTTGTAGATTGTGCAATTGTATTCCAGAGTTTTGGGGATACTTTTGCACTCTATAGGTTATAGGTTTGTAAAAGCTAGTGTTTATTTTCTTTTCATGGAATATGCTAAAAGTTATTTTAAATCATCTTCAGAGGACAAGGATGAGCAAAGAGGATGAGCATGGATCTGTTGACTGAAGCTGTGTCCCCTCCATGAGGGATTACATTTGTCAGTAACATGAATGAATAATGAATGAATAAAAGGCCATTGTAACTGTGATGGATCGAAAGATTTTTCCATATAATAGATTGTGTTGGGTTATTTTT
Organism: Philypnodon macrostomus; assembly: GCA_036025475.1. Lineage (NCBI taxonomy): Eukaryota > Metazoa > Chordata > Actinopteri > Gobiiformes > Eleotridae > Philypnodon > Philypnodon macrostomus. The sequence goes on along the minus strand of JAVQKC010024815.1, from coordinate 9,141 downwards.
TGTAATTCTGTAAAATATAACAAATACAACAGCAAATAATGTGTCATTGATTATTATTAGTATTTGATTAATTGATATTGATTTTATGTTGTACTTTTAAAGCTTTGCCTTAAAGACCAATATCCAGGCAATAAAATGAAATGACGAACCATATGGTCTCCTTCACTTGAACTCTACTTACCTTAACATCTGCACAATAGATGCTCTACAGTAGTCATATTGGGTGACTAAAAGCAGAATAATGATCTTAAAATTGAAAAGAGCCTAGAGCCTAAGAAATCTATAAAAGAAGCTGTAATAAACGATCAAAATAAAGATAAAAATAAAATGAATGTGGCTGTTTCTATTTGGAAAATGTGTCAATCACAAGAGCGGTCACAAAACTGTAAAACTACTATAAAACCATCATCTTCAGGCTGCTTTAGAGAGAAGAGACTTACCTCATAAAAAGGCATGGACCTTGTATTTTGCTTGCTCACAAAAAACATTCAGGTAGATGTCTAAAGGTTCACATGTGAGATAGCCTATACCTGTAACAGAAGTGAAGAAACAGGCTACATTAGCATACACTACTTCTTCAAACTTCTTCTTTTGTTGATATGTAGTATGTAAAATAATAAGTGGATCATTCTCTAACGTGATATTGACAGTGGTTCAATTACCACCTCAGAAAAAAGGCAAGTAGGCTACTATTTCAGAACCACAATCTATCTCAGCCAGGCTTAAACTGTGCATAATTTTACAAAATCTGCATTCCAAATTAGACTGGACAACAAGGAAACCCAGAATCAGAGGTAGCACAATCATTTTACCCAAGAGTGTATAGTTACTTTAAAATAATGACTCTCAAAAAGTAAAAAGTAGTCATCCCAATATTTAATCAAGTAAGTGTAAAAAAGTTATTAATTTAATTGAACACATACAGTAGCGTTCTGGTGTATAAGTATATCTTGGCCACACGTTACTGTCGGCCGTAGCCAGCGCGAAAAGAACAGAATAGTTTTCTTGGGCAGGAACCGAGTGCCGCGGAAAAGTGCATAACGCTAGCGAAACCTACAGCAAGAGTAGAAGAAGAACGCTCTCATTTAACAGCCAATCACAGTGAACAATCCATTGTCATAGCAACCAAAGTAACAGGCATTCAAAGACACAAGTAATTTAACTTGAGGCACATTAACGTTTCTAACCACACTGAGAGTTCTGTTACTTGAAAATAATATTACTAAAGTAAAAAGTATGGTTCAGAAAAATTACTCTTCGAAGTACAATTTATTGAAAAAGTAAATGTAATTGATTACCACCCACCTCTGCCAATAATATGGCTACCAACACTAAATTGTGTGAACATCAGAACTAAACACGGTCTACATATTAAATAAAAGCAACTGAAACTGGTGGACAAAATCAATACTCAACAGACTCCAGAGTTAAAACACCAGAAAGAGCACAAAGCGTACCACAAGAGGTCTGCACCACAGAGAACCACGGACGTAGAGAAAGTAAGAACTTCAGTGGGAGTCTTATTTGTCCGCCAAGTCCAGCATTTGCAACATATAATTATTCAGATAATTTGGTAATGAAGAGGAGAACTACAACAACCCTAGCCTTAAATAGAAAAGGGCAGATATCCCACTTATAAGCCCTCGTTTGTGTTTCGTATGGTTAGGTCCTCGACACTCTCCGTAGGTACTGATCTGGCTGATGATCACATGACCAGGCAGGGCTGCTGCTGGAGCTGCTGTTGTTGAACTGTCAAACATAAATCGTCAACAACTTTCTCTCTCTTAACACAGTAGTAAGTAACATTAAAATGTTAACAGTGACATACTGATGTTATTTATCCGTTATTTCCATTCTCTTGTCAAACCTGTTGTAAATCGTGGTCATAGAGAGCGATGCCTGCTGCTAACTGGGTGTAGCTAACATGTAATGTTGAGCTCACCAGAACGAGGCCACTACTACTGCTGGGCTGGCTATAAGCGTGTTATATGGGTGTGTAATTATGTTTCTGTGATTAGGGCGTATGCTCTATGTTAGTTTAACTTCTGCAAAGTGAAGTAATATTGTGGTATGGCTCTACTGTCTTAAAACTGCGACAATGAATGCCTATTGTTGCATGTCAAATCAGAAATATGTAATTAATTTATGGTTTATTTGTATTTTTGTTTCACCTTTGGTTTGGAGGTGGAAGATTGGAGTCAGTAATAAGCACAATGGAATTTCGGTGATGCTTTGAGGCTGGCCAAAGCAGGATCCTACAGTCTTCATAGTCTTCAGCTCCAACCCCGACAGCTATGGCTTCAGGTTATCCGCCACCATTTGAAGGCACAGGAGAAGTTAAAGAGGGGTTTCTCTGCCCATTGTGTCTCAAAGACCTACAGTCATTCTACCAGCTTCAGGACCACTATGAGGACGAACACTCTGGTGATGACCGCCATGTCAGAGGGCAACTCAAAAGTAAGTGCTGGAAATATAAAGAAAGTGCAAAACGTATTGAAACCTTCGACTATAATTTTTAGCTCCAAATAGTGTATTATTGATCATTATAAATCATATGTCTGCCTCATTTATATAGCATATTGGACACGGCTACACGTGTACAAGTATAACTCTTGATCATGTATGTATTTAGATATTGTCTTATGTGTTGTGTGTGTCTGATAACAGGTTTGGTTCAAAAAGCTAAAAAAGCCAAAGACAAGTTGTTAAAAAGAGATGGAGAGGACAGACCTGACAGTGGCACTTATGAGTCTTTCTATTACGGAGGAGTTGATCCGTACATGTGGGAGCCTCAAGAGCTGGGTATGGATAACAACAAATGTATTGGACATTTTACAGAACAAACAGAACCCAGTGATAAGGCTGTTTTTTGCAGGAGCAAGCAGAAGTCACATGGACCTTTTTAAAAAACACAGAGCAGCCAGAATAGACCACTATGTGATTGAAGTTAATAAACTAATCATTAGGCTTGAAAAGGTATGATCACATGACACTATGAATCCCATATGTACTGCAATTTTTCTAAAGAAATAATACAGACATATATATTTTCAGCTGACTTCATTTGACAGGACCAGCTCAGATGCTGCCAAAATCAGAGGTTTGTTTTGTTCAAACATGTTACTGTTCTGATTTATTCAGTAATTGTGATTAGTAAAGTAAGCTGATTTCTCTGCTTTATAGCCATTGAGCGGTCAGTCGTGTCATGGGTGAGTGATGCTGATGTTCCTTTCTGTCCTGACTGTGGGAACAAGTTCAACATTCGAAACCGGCGTCACCACTGCCGCCTCTGTGGCTCCATTATGTGTAGGAAATGCATGGATTTTATCCCCCTGCCCTTGGCCCGTACGTATACAAAAGTATTAACAGAACTCATTGATATAGTTATGCATTAATTAATATCTATACCCCTCCACCTCACAGAAAAATTAATAAATTCAACACGAGAAGCTCTGTGTATACAAGGAACACTCAGTCAGTCCCAGTCACCTTCTGTAGAAAGTGGTGGAGGTGGAATGGGTTCACGTCGAGGCAGTATCACGAGCCTGAGCAGTGTCACGTCTATGCTAGAAGAGAAGGATGATGAGAAGATTCGCTGTTGTCATCACTGTATGGACACACTATTAAAACGGCAACAAAAACTTGATGAAAAAGATTATGTTCCAGACATTGTAAAACTTTACGAGGTTTGTAAATAGACCACTTAACTTTCATCAAATCATTTACTTTTATTAACGTGTCTTGTTTTTGTCATGTTCAGAAGCTAAGGATGTGCATGGAGAAGGTGGATGAGAAAGCTCCAGAATATATTAGATTGGCAGAGTCTCTTAAGTAAGCCAACATTTTAACTAATATTTATTTGAATTATTACATGTATATTTTTTTTCTCTAAGAATGTACTTTCTATTATTGTTTTTAGTGCTGGAGAAACTACGTATAATCTTGACACAGCTGGTGGTTTGAGGCTAGAAGTTCAAAAATACTATGAACTCATTGATGCTCTAAGGTATATTATACATTGTAACATGCACATAATACTGCATTTCTCAAAGATATAATCGCTAATATTATATTTTACTGTTACTTCTTAGTAAGAAGATTTTAACACTGGGATTAAAAAATGAGCCGCCACCACATCCAAAAACCCTGCAGCTCCAGAGGATGATCCGTTATTCAGCCACACTGTTTGTACAGGTACTGCATCCAGCGGATTGAATACAAAAGTAAAAGATGGAAGTCCACTTTGTTGATGATGATTCTTTCTTCAGGAGAAACTATTAGGCCTCATGTCTTTACCCACTAAAGACAAATATGAAGAGTTGAAAGAAAAGAGGGCACAAGAACAAGTAAAGAGGCTCCAACAGGAAAGACTGGTGAGATTGGTGCACATATTGTCACCATGTTTTCTACATATATTTCTGTATGTTTATTTGTTCATACTAAATTTAACAGGTGGCCCAAGAGGCTTTGAAGAGAAGACAAGACCGAGAAAGGGAAGAGAAAACCCGCACCAATGGAGAGTTTCCTCAGGTGTCTAGAGCTCCACGCATGACCAAAGCAGGAGGCTGGTTGCCCTCTGCAGACTCTGTCCACACGCGCAGCGAGATTGACGACCCTCTGCTTCAACAAATCAATAACATTCAGTCATTTCTTCGTCAAGCGAAAGAAGCTCAGAGGACAGATGAGGTTGCAATGCTTGAGGAAAACCTGCGTCAATTGCAGGATGAATATGACCAACAACAGACCAGTCTGGCCATTGCACTCTCTCAGAAGTTGGCAGAGGAGGAGAGTTTGCAGCAAGGGGAACTTCAGCGTTTGGAGGCTCGGGAGAGAGGGGAGAGGGAGAGCAGAGCCTCTAATGCTGGCTATCTTCAGCCAGCATACACCTGGGAAAGATCTCTGGACATCAGCCCAGGAGGAACCCTTCAGAAGGAGGCAGAAACGGCAGCAGCAGACGACCAAGCCCCTAAAGCTGATAGGAGTCCAAATTCACTTAGAGCTTTTCCTGCTCCTGCTAATCTAGAGGAGTCACCTCCCAGGTTGAGAAGCTTAGGTGGACATGTAACTCCACCTAGTGGTGAAGGACAAAGCAGTATCTCCCTTAATCCTTTTGATGAAGAGGACTCTACCCCCGTCGAGGAAGATCCTTCTAACCCATTTTTTGAGGACATTCAGAAAGAGCACAAAGTTGCAAATGGAAAGAAAGAATACAACCCTTTTGATGAAGATGATGAGGGGGACACACAGACCGAGGCTGCATGTGGAAACCCATTTGAGGGGAATGTCAGTGATGTAGGAAACCCATTCATGGAGGCCTGTGAGGAAGTCTCCACCAATCCTTTCGAAGGAGGGGACGATGATGAGGCTTTACCAGATGTAGATATGATTGAGGAGGAACTGCTGCTCCAGCAAATTGACAACATTAGAGCCTACATCTTTGATGCAAAGCTTAGTGGTCGTTTTGATGAAGTAGAGCTTTTGTCTCAAAACCTGAGAGAGTTGCAACAAACGCTACAAGAACAAAAAAGTAAAAAGCACTGAAGTTTCACTAGAATCCTACTCCTCACTATGTATTAGAAAACACATGTTTAAAGACTAAAGGCTCTGCTTTTGCACAGTAAATACTTCCACTTCTTTATAAAGCCAAGACATATTTTAAACCACTTCTCAACCATAAGCCACACAGGCATACATTCGATAAAGGAAGAGGAGCTAACTTATTAATAGGGACTGCAAGTACACATTTTCATTGTGTTGCACATTAATACAGTGTTCATTTGTTTCTGTAGTAGCATTGTTATCATGAGACGATTAGCTAAGCTGACCAGAGAGCCTGTTTCCATCATTATACAGTACTACATACTATATCATTCTTTTGAAACTTAACTATACAGATCTTTGTATTTGCCTGTGAAGATTCTCTAGGTCCATCCAGGTTGTTGTGATCAAGTTAAGATTACTTTACTTGATCACAACAACCTGGATGGACCTACCATTTTAATATTCTTAATAATGACGTTTCTTTAACCATAGACAGTGACTAATTAAGTTTTATTGCAGAATACTTTAAGATCAGATTAAACATGGGAGGTTCATCCTTTTACAAATGCTCATTGTCACTATAGAGTGAGTGTGAATGATCACATTAGCGTTCACCAAATTGCTTCTTCTAGTTTCTAGTTCAAAGTCCTAAACTCTTATTGTTCTTTTACACTTGCCTGTCTGTATAAATTACTTTGTGAGCTTTCTCAAGAGGAATGTTTGTATTTTTCAGCTCAGCATGGTCAAGATCAAAGTGGGTGTAGTTTATATATGGTATTGGTCTAGTTCTATGTGCATCCTGTTTGTGTGGAATAGCATTTCTCGGCCATATGTGCCACAATGAACAACAACATTCTCTAGTCTCCATTTCTTTAAATTTACACTTCTTGCAAAGTCTTTGCATTTGTCTAATCTTTTGTTGGAGTTGATATGGGTTTAACATTTAAACACTTCACAAACTAAGAATAGATAACAGACAAAACACATATATTAAAATATGTGAAAGCACATCATGAATGTGGAGGATCAGCTGATCACAACTAAGTCTGCATTAACACTACGCACATGCCAGCAAGTATTACTTATAGCTGCTAAGAAAGTGGTCTGCCAGCATGTCCACATTTGTCATGTAAAAAACATTCATTTGATTATTACTGTATGGCGTCAACTTCTAAATGTTTTAACAGATTTAAGGCTTGAACAGTTGTACAACACTGCAATGATTTTATAAAAACAAATGCCACTTTAATAATGCAGACAAATTCATCTCTTCACCAATAAAAAAATATTGTGTACAGTAGCCAGTGGTTGTCATTATTCTTCTCTAATAGAATGTTTTGTTTTCACAGATAATTACAACCCAAGTCTATGTTCACAGAGATGGCATATAGATGAAGTGGTATTGAACTGGGTGAAAATAAATACTTGAGCAATGATTCCACTGTCCATTTATTATAGTCCACATTTTCACTCCTGTGATGCTGCCATCTTGGCACGATATTTGCCCGTCATCTCTTTTGGCAGGGGCGTGGTGCCAGGACATGGTACCTGGCCCTCCACTTCACAGATGCACTCTCGCAGACAGTACTTCTTTGGCCCAAAATTTGCAGGATTAGAGGCTTGCATCTTAGCTTCTGCCTCAGCCTGTAACGTGTCTCTATAAAGTAAAATCATTTAGATTATATTAATGTTATAATCCTATACATTGACATATGTAGACTTACCCGGATTTGCCCAAAATCTTCTTAACGTGTTGTGAAATGTGTTTGTGGTCCTTTCCTTCTACATCCACCAGTACCTGCTCCCCATCATCTGCAGGCGAAGCAGAACAAGTTAACGCCTACACAAAGGCGAGAGTTAACCGAACACACTATACGTACCTAAGTAAAACCTTAAGAACGGAGACGGGGTCATATTTTTGAACATCATTATTTGGACTCTTGGATTTTTGTATTGAATCTGAGGAATGTTGAAAAAGACGAACTTTCTGCAAAATACACACAGACCATTCAGTAAAATAAAAAGTTGTGTTTGTCGTTAAGCAAAAGTAGCACTGACCTTGCCCCATCGCTTAGCTCTCCATGTGTGTTGTAGTTGACCGTCATGATCTTTACTCTGTTTTTAAACATAATGTCTCCTTTCTGGAGGTATTCAAGTGTCCTCCTGATTGGAAACCTCCCTTTCATAGGCATTCTGAATTTCTCTTTTAGGAAATATTACTTGGATATATCATTAGATGTTCTCTGAGCTAACTGAGCGACGCAGAATTATGACGTACATTGCTCTTATCCAATGAGCACAGGACATGCGTTTTAGTATAAAATAAGGAGTCGAGACAGTAATTATATTTCATGAATAAACGTTTATTTTTTTATATCCGTTATTTAAGCTTTAAAGACTGGAATGCTGAAACATAAACAGTCGAGTAATACATTTGTATTTTTTTATCCATGAGGTAGAAAATGTAAGGATGAGACCATTTTTACATTTAAATGACAGAAGACAGACATTGAAATGTAAAAAAGCTGTAGCAAAAACATTGTCTGGTATAATCTAAAATGATAGCTTAAGTTAAGTTAATATTTTAAAGCCACAATATTAAAATTATCATTTTGTACATCATTTAATGAAATGCACAAAGGTATATTGTCATGCACGGCAATGCACTATAAAAGTATAACAATGCTCCCCATTTGGATAGGCAGTAAAAACATGCACTCATTTAATGAAATACATGTTAAATAATAATAATAACAACAATCTTACACAAGTGCCTTTAAATATGTTGGAATTGAAAACACATTCATTAATTCAATTAACAAGTTTCAAACCCACATGGACATTATTTTCACGAGACAAACCACAATAGACTTTTTTAAACATCATCAGTATTACTCATGCTGCTGGGATATCATTCTAAAGCGCTGACTCTCCACATACTGTAGTCTTCAAGACAATATACAGTCAAGAGAGGCTTCCCAGATAAAGTCTGAAGAGAAAACCTGCTGTACTTTAAGTACACTTAGCATGAAACTACCATTTGTTTACAACAAATGCAGTCCATATTAAAACATATATACGTATTAGTCAGCATGAATGCCATAATAGCTGATTAATGTGCACTTATCCAATACAAAAGCAAATGCACATACAAAAACAGTAGCTTAGCTACATGTACCTTATCCAAAATCCAAAAAGATCCTGAAAATCACTAAAACAAAACCATTGTAATAGATACAAAAATGCACATTAAGTACAAAATGCAAGTTGACTTCATAATAAGAATTCATAATGCCGCCAATGTAAAAGTGATTGTCTTAGGATAAAAAGTAATGAGGGGATTGCACATATGCCAAACATGGACTCTATCTATTATATCATGTGTAAATGTCCTGAAGGGCAAACGCAATAATATTTTTAAGTTTAATTTAATGGGAACAGGATTATTAAAAGGTTAAAGGTAAGACACGAGAGCCCGCATTTTTCAATTCAATACTTCAGCTATGTGTGTATGAGCTATATGTGTGTATGAGCTATATGTGTGTATGAGCTATATGTGTGTATGAGCTATATGTGAATGAGCTATATGTGTGTATGAGC
>JAVQKC010024811.1:0-13906 GCA_036025475.1 Philypnodon macrostomus | reverse complement strand
CTCAGGCCCATAGTAGTGTCAGCCCTGAGACTAACCCGCCTCAGGCCCATAGTAGTGTCAGCCCTGAGACTAACCCGCCTCAGGCCCATAGTAGCTCCTCTCTCTGTATATGTTCAGGTATATGGAGCAGCGATCCAGTTCTTCGAGTCGTTCCCTCGGGAGCTCCTGTCCGAGAAGGAGAGCGTTCGGTTGGGTCTGCTGAGCGTGGTGGACCGTCGGCCGATCTCGAACAGAAGTCTTCAGGTGAAGAAGTCCATCTGTGTCCTGTCCCACTGGCCCTTCTTCACAGTCTTCCAGAAGTTCCTCACGTTCATCTACAGATACTCCATCTCCGGACCTCACGTGCTGCCTCTGGAGAAGTACGAACACCTTTATTCTGCAAAGTGGTGTAAAGCTTCAGAGGAACCAGTTAAAACATACACACTGCTCAAAAACACAAAGGGGCTCATAACATAACATAGATCTGAATGAATGGAATATTCTTATTCAACACCTGGTTCTGTTCATAGTTGAATGTGCTGACAACAAAATCACACAAACATCAAATCAAATGTATTAACCCTTGGAGGTCTGGATCTGGAGTCACACTCAAAATGAAAAACACATTACAGGCTGATCCAACGTTGATGAAATGTCCTTAAAACAATTCAAAATGAGGCTCAGTAGTGTGTGTGGCCTCCACATGCCTGTATGACCTCCATACGTCGCCTGGGCATACTCCTGATGAGGTGGTCCTGAGGTTTCTCCTCCCAGACCTGGACTAAAGCATCCACCAACTCCTACAGTCTGTGGTGCAACGTGGTGCTGTTGGATGGAGCGAGACATGATGTCCCAGTTGGATTCAGGTCTGGGGACCGGACCAGTCCATATCATCAATGCCTTCATCTTGTAGGAACTGCTGACACACTCCAGCCACATGAGGTCTAGCATTGTCTTGCATTAGGAGGAACCCAGGGCCAACCGCACCAGGATATGGTCTCACAAGGGGCCTGAGGATCTCATCTCGGTACCTAATGGCAGTCAGGCTGTTTGAACATCTGTTTAATTTTGTGGTAATCTGACAAAAAAAAATGAAATGAAAATAAACAGATTTTTATATTTTCAAAAGATAAACTAAAAACGTAAATTATATTTTCAAAAATGAAGGCACAAGGAAAAACATTTCCACATGTTTCACATAAAGCTGTTCTTACATGACACACAGAGGTGGTAAAAGTATTCTTTCTAGATTTACAAGATTTTACTCGATTAAGAGTACAGTTACTTCAAAATATTATTACTCAAGAAAAGGAAAAAGCATTGTGCAGTAAAAGTTACTCAAGTAAATGTAACTGAGTAAATGTAACTACCCACCTCTGATCTAAACTATCATTTAATTCACCATTTTCTACGTGCTTACCTCAATTCAACCTATTGTATTATCAATGTAATGTTTGGAATTATCTTGTTGTATAAAAGACAACAGTAGATAGACCCACAGTCTATCTATACATTCAACTGAAACCCGTCATTTTCTCTTTCAATTTATTTTGTAATTTTTTTGTGTTCACTTTTTACCTTTTTATCTACTTTTTTATGCAACATTCAATGAATAATGGACTAAAAATGGGCCGTTGTAAAGTGCAATATAAATCCAATCCATTATTATTAGTATATATTTTTCTTCACATATTTTTTTATTGTTTTTTGTATTGTGTTTTAACCTGACAATACACATTTCTTGATTTAGAATTACAGCAGTTACCGAGACTATTACGCAGGTGATTTGGAAAGTTTATTTTGGACATTTTGGGCAGGAAATATGTCTAAGGATGTCTGTCTAGGATTTAGATCAAATATTATGCTGGAAATGTAAAACTGCATAGACTGTGAATCTATGATGAATGTTTGATTTGATGATTGTGTCAGGAAAGTCGACGGCTGACATATTGGGAGCAGAGAAGCTGTACTCATTAGGGGAAAGAGAGGTGGTACTAGCTGAAGGGAGGGACCACAGACAGATGAATGAACAGACAGTTCTGACAAGAAATAATCACAGAAGAAATGAGTAAGTCAGAGACGTGGTGCTAAACAGCAGATCGTTAAAATAGAGAGTTCTCTGCTTGCCAAAAAATTCTATAGTTTTATGTCTTTCCACAAAGGTTAGGACAGGGGTGGGCAAACTTTTTGACTCAAAGGCACATGGGGTTTAAAAAGTGGGCCGGCTGATATTGTATTCTTTGTAAACTCAACATTTCTTGACAAATGAGACATACAGCCTTTGATCGGACCGCAGTGAAAAAATATGTCGATGTGGAGTTAACTGGTTACTGCAGGTTATAACAACGTGAGAGATAAATTGGCAATATTTTATGATTTCAAAAATATGAGAAAAATGTTTGGCGGGTCGGATGAAAAAGCCCAAAGGGCCGCATGTGGCACCCGGGCCGCAGTTTGCCCACCCCTGGGTTAGGAGGTCCTGAAGACAAATAGTTTGCAAATGGCCCAAGACTGGTTTAGATGGTCTTCGGTTCAGTATTTTTCCACTGACCCATTTATTATTTTGAATTATTATTATTGCGCATCATGGAATATTTAGTAAAGTGGGAAAAAAAAACATTGATTGTCAGAAGATGTGAGCAGGAACAACTACACACGCGATGGTTTTGCACAGTTTTTTCTCTGAATGCCCAAATCTATTCTTTTACATTGTTGGAGCCAGCACAAACACTTGTCTTTGAATGCATGTAGCAATTATGTATTATTAAAAACGCTTGCATGCTGACAGGGCTTCCATATCAGCAAAAACATAAAACAGACTTTCGATGTCTTACTTCCTAAATTGACTGAATGTGAGAATGAATGCCAGCTATTCACTCAAGCTTTTGCCTCAGTCTCACTATAATTAGACTTTTAAAATTCATGTCATTCAACGTGAAATCAAATGTCTAACAGTAATAGCAGTTATTCCAGTGTTATCGTGCAAAGGCTGTTGCTGATCAGATTAAACATGTGCAAATGTATAGCTGCACAGTGGCACAGAGCAATAAAAAAGATGAAAATGTAAAATGATCTTAATTGTGATTGCACATTTTGGTTCATTTAGCTTAGTTGGGGTGCAAATGTTATTATATCAATAAACGTATGATTACATTGATATAACTTTACACATATATGGGTCTAAAATACACAATAAACATAATCCAGAAAGTAGGAAGACAAAACATATTGAAACCAGACAAACTGAGGCAGCTGCAATTAATTCTGACAGCTCTCGAAGCAAGTGCCTCTAAAACATTCAGGCTAATAATCCCCACAATAATACTATAATTACAGTAATCTCTATAATTACCATAATATAGCTTTTTGGAGCGGCTGATCAGAAATGATTTTGCCTTGTGAAGTGTTTTCTGAATGATGTATTTTGGGGAATTGTATTTTTGAGATGTTCTTTTTGCTACTGAGCTAAAAGAAGTCAAAGCACCAAAAGCCTTGAGTTTTTGTTGGAGGCAAAGAGGGATCACGGAGGCCATGCATGCACTTCAAACGCTCTCTGACGGATGCAATTTCTCAAAGCAGACACTTTACCGATTCAGCACAAAGAACTGAAAGAGTTGTTTGATATTTTAGGAGTTATAATTTGCTCCAAAAGTAGCTTTACGTTTTCAGTTTTTCACCAGTATGGTGTTGTAGCCACGTTCAGATCCTGTATTATTCTCAAAGACAGCATTTATCCGTGCTTGCCCAAACAAACAACTTTTACCTTATATTTGGAGATCAGCACAAAAGTGCATGGGTCAGGGATAAAGGAAAGTGCTGTTGTTGAGGTTGGCCATTTTTCTAAGCCTTGATGATCTTCTCCATAACATATTTATGCTTTTGGTCTGAAACTTTGAAAACTGGAGTGCACACAAAGTGCATTAAATGTAACCATCAATGTCCCCACTCATCTATGGCTTGGTCAAGGGACATTATTAAATGTTTATGCATTGATAATACAAAATAAAACACTATGCACAACTATGCAATTCCCAATTCACACCACTCATCATTGTGGGACAATACATAAAAGTCATGCTAGCAGAGAATGCTATTTTTCAATCTAAAAATACATAACATTGTTAGATTAGATGAACAGTCTGTAAAATGTAAACTTAAATTAAAGCTGTTAAATACCTAATTTGACTTCAGACTTACTTTAGCAGACACCTGTGCTGAGCTTTTATACATGCCTCTTAATCCACAGCAGGCTGAGCAGCAGTCCTGACCTTAGGTCACCCCACCCCCCTCACAGTAGTGCCAGTGAGTCACCATTAGTGTTAGCCTTTGGCTAAATCAAGTCCTGACAGCAGCCAACCCTGAGGATGCAACCTGCTTTATCTCCACTTCATTATGGATCACACAGGTGCTATCACAGCTAGCTCTAACATTAGCCTTGTAAACAGTCAGACAGGTGTGAAGTCCCCCCTCTGTCAGAGCTCAGGGTGGAGAGACACTGATGGTTGCAGACAGGCTGTGTGCATTCATTAGCTGTTGCTTCAATAGCTGCAAAACACATTTGACTCTACAGTGAATGTGAAATACTGACAGTATGACTAAGTGGTTAGACCCCTGTCTTAACATGAGTCCTGTTGGTTCATCTTGGATCAAATGGAATCATTAGGATATTAAATAGATTATGTAGACTACACCAGTTCAACTTTATTACATGTATATGTTTTATATGTAACAATATTCTATTCCATAATTCTCAAATACTGTATAAAAACACATACGTACTGAGCCTCTGTTAGACTATGACATTTTTTTCAATTGTAAAATAATTCAGTATATGCTTAGTTTAAAAAAGATGAGCTTGGGTTCAGTATTGCTCTAATTGTTTGTTGCATAAGGAGCTATTGCCACAATATATGTGTGATATATTGTCACATATTTATCATTATCAGTCTTGTTTTATCCTGTCTACGTTCTGCTCCATTCAGATTTCTACAGTACTCGGAAGCATCTCTTTGATATTCTGCATTCAATTTTTATCAAACACATCTGAGTTCCTGCTTAGGTACTTACCGTAATAACCGTGGACTTCACATGAGCAAACTCAAACCAAGCCGAATTTGTTTTTTGTTTACTTGACCTATTTTTTAGAGTTGCTAATCAACCCTGATGTATTCTTGAATTTTAACTCAAAATAATGACCGAAAAGCTAAAATAATGAGGCGTGTGCATTATACAGTATAACGGCATGCTTCATTAAATCCTCCATGGTTGGTGATCCTAATTATGTCAAGCTCAACTCAGCAGTCTACTGATCTGGAAAAGGGAAGTCATTTGCTCAGGCTATTCCAATATACAACTCACAGATACCTAAGCATTTTATAGTTTAGTCTTACCTGGCGCTTTTTGGTTTCAATCACTAATGTTTGTGTAATCCTGAGGCACTGGCATTCTCAGGAGCTAAATGCTTCCCAAGAAATTCCACCTTGCTACTACTCTCCATTGTTTGCATCGGCTGTAGTTGTGAGGTAGTTGTGAAAGTGTCCAATAGCTTTAAAAAAAGACAAAATATGGTCTCTCTAAATTAGAATTAAAAAAGAACTCTTAACAAGGGTGGATGCAAAAGTTATTTAAATGTCCTCATACAGATACAGAGTCGTGTGTGTGTGTGTGTGTGTGTATGTGCGTGTGTGTGCGGGCGTGTGTGTGTGCTCTCATTAATGGCTTATGAATGCACATATTTATGCACCCATCGAGCAGCTGAGCCAAGCAGCAGAATATTTTTATATAAATGAAAATAAGACAGACGCTGGCAAAGCTGAAAAGGGCACTCGGGGAGAAGGACAAGTTTAAAACGCTGACCGCTGTGGAGGGAGACAGACTCACTTTTAGGAATATTTCAAACACAATCACACAGTTTTACACTAAAAAAAGTCCGTCTTTTACCTTTACTTTTACTGCTGAAAAAATCGTAAAGTGGCTCCATGCACACTGTTCCCTCTACACGCTGATATTGACTGTGTTGCTGATTTAATAGATGTTTGTCATAGTAACCAAATGCAGTAATGCTTTTACAATAAGGTGTGCTAATAATCCATTTATAAAGTATTAAGGAAGCATTAATTGTGTGTTTATAAGCCTTTATGAGTCATTTATTATTATGTTATATTAGATTCAAAATACATTAGTAAGCCATTGTACATTAAGTGGCGTATTAACCCTTACAAACCCATTATTAACTGATTATTAACATAGAAGTTTTGTTAATGGCTTTTCGGCACTTGTAATGGAATGTATCTATAACTGTTAATAGATGTGTTATAAAGGCTTATAAACATATATTAATGCTTAATAATGGCATAAAAATACTTTAATAATGCACCTTATTATAACGCGTTACCCCAAATGCTTTCTGTACCAGCCAAATGCATTTTACTTTCTAGGGAGAATACATACAGAACTCCTCCAAATCCAAATAGAAAATGACATAAACAGGATTTAGCCCTGACCTGCTTTAGTCTGAAGTCCAGAGCCTTATAACGCTTCATAAACTAAATGGAAAATGCATACAAACAAAACACACAAACAAGCTTATTAAGGGTATCCAAATATGTACAATCATATTTTTATATAACAATGTGCTAGCTCAAATGTTACGAGTCACCCTACCTGAATAGCAACATCAGAAGGCTCTTTGAAAATCTAAAAAATGCTAATATGTTTACCGTCTCCACACATACATAACCTTCAAACATAGAACAATGCCTATTCTGATACTGCAGTGACTGAACATATGTTGAGGATTAGTCTTTTATCTTTGTGTGAAGCTGACTAGACTGATTAAATGGTGGCTCAGGGACCCTAATGAATAAATCTTGTGAAGTATGTCCTCGCCGGGCCCCCGTCTGATGTTAGCGCAGTTTGATTCAACAGCAGGTGGTGGTAAGGCCTCCAGGGGAGTTGTGTGAAAAGACATGGGAATAATGTAAGCTGGTGTGATATTAAGTGAGTATATACATGATTTTGGACAGGATTGGCAGCATAGATACTCATGGCTTCAACGTACACTTTCCAACCACGCGTTTAAAAAGATTTAGCATTTAATGGTTTGGCTTAATTTAGAAATCAATCAATCAATCAAATTTATTTATAGAGCACATTTAAACACAACCACTGTTGATCAAAGTGCTGTACATCAAGCAGGTAAACAGACAAAAAAAATAAAAATAAAAAAAATAATAATAATAAAAATAACAATGGTAAAAATATAATAAAAGAAAAAAGTATGGTAGCCTGTAGGGACATTTTTTGTGCTATTTAGGTGGTATTACTATTGGCATGGCAACCACCTGTATTTATTGCAAGTAATATAGTCACAAATACATTTTTACATTTTGCCTTTGATTATTTTGCTTTATAGGAAATACTTGTTTAATAAGATACTTCAACACAAAATAATGTTGGAAAATATTGTGAATAAAGTAAAGATGGCAGGTCAAATTTCACTGATGTATTTTGGAACTTTGGCTGCTGCTACATTAAACATGCTAGTAAATCTTGTCCATTCAGATTACATGTGAAGATCATAATTGTCCAGTCAAATTAAACCGTTCCAGACTGAGAGTTTGAAACAGGAAGTGGTCAGAAGTGGTGTCCTGTCACCACGCATTAGTCCTGCTTACTGTGTGGGAGGACAACACTGAGAGACTGTTGGCACCAGAGGTAACGCTGAGTTTATTCACCCTGACACACCAGGTGGGTGGAGCTAATACAATACATTATTCATAGGAATGAAGAATA
This sequence comes from Philypnodon macrostomus, assembly GCA_036025475.1. Taxonomy (NCBI): domain Eukaryota; kingdom Metazoa; phylum Chordata; class Actinopteri; order Gobiiformes; family Eleotridae; genus Philypnodon; species Philypnodon macrostomus. The sequence continues at coordinate 6,133 of JAVQKC010024811.1, read as the reverse complement.
TGATTTGAGTTCAAAGACTACAAGGGTTTTGGATTCAACTTAAAATGTCACGTTTACAATTAGAATTATTTTCATCACAAAATGCATAAAAAAATAACTGAGACTAAATGTAAAAGCTAGAGATGGGGATGGAGGAGTGTGAGGTTATGATGGAGTCAGATGTAGTGATGGAAGAGAGTAAGATGTTACACTTGTGAGGTGGTGATGGAGGAAAGTGAGATGATTCCGCAGCAGAAGTGGTGATAGGATAGAGAAGAGTGAGATGGTTCTGATGCAAAGGTAATACATGATGGAGGAGGAGAGTCAGATGGTTCAGAGTGAGATGGTTCTGCTCTTGTGATGGTGATAAGGTGGAGGCATGTGTTGCCCACTGCTCCTGACAAGTTGCCCAAGTGGCATTGAGGGATGGGTCAAATGCAGAGAATGAAATTTCCTACGGGGATCAATAAAGTATAACTTACTGAAGCTATGAGATAACAAGGCCATTAGAAATACCAGTAGACATATGGTGCAGACTAAACAGGGAATCTGTGCAAAGGCTGCTTTTATGTCAAACCAAGACATATCAACCTCCGTACCAGCTGTGACTCCACTGCTATATATATGACTCATTCAAAAAAAAAAACACTAACAACAGAAACAAGGTAGCACAGAGCTGAAGAGGTACAAAAAAGATTAAATATATTCACCATCATTCATAAATGATCGGTGAATGGAGTCGTGGATTTTTAAAGCTAACAACAGAGTTCTTTTTTACAGTGCACATGCTAATGCCAATTCAAACACAGGAAGTAATTTGCTGTTAATAATAACATCTACCTTATTCTCAAAGGTGCCATTGAGGAGAATTATGGCTTAGTGGAGAGTAATTCAGACCCACTGGTAGAGAAACAGAGAGCAGTTATTATTTTGTATACAACAACATATGGGGATATCTGTTTAGTAAAATGAAAATTCATTTTATGCAATTTAGATGTCAAAGAATGGACTCAAATGCGACGGCTCACGGGTAAGTCGACGTTATATGATTAGGCAGAGGCATCCAAAAATGTCAAGAAAGCTCAAGGTCAAAAGGCAAGCGATGGTCAAATACACTCTAATCCACAAAATGCTAGAAAACGAGCTGGAACGCTAACATTGGTGTACAAGATAATTGGGAAGAGACGATGGGAATAAGCTGAGTATATACACACAAAGAGGGGGAGACAACAGGACACAGGTGAGACACATGAGGGCGGGGCAGGCTCTCGCACAGGTGGGAAGGTAGACCAAGACCAGGAAGTAAAGTGACCTGAAACGAGACAAAATAAACCAGGAAATGACAAAATGGTGAACTTAAATACTTGACCTCATGAGCCGGGCAGGACAGTTTTATCATGACCTCCGACTGAACTCTGATAAATGAGTACTGTGCAGATTTGTTAGACATAAAGGAACTATGTGCTTTTAGATTGTCAACTCTAAATGTTTGCACAGGCTGCCTTTTTGACCTATTACACTTGACTTTTCTGAGCTATCCACCATATTACAATGTTGTCTTCTGCTCTAAAACATACCTACACTTGTATTATGTTTCATGTTTATTACTGGTTCTCCCATAAGCTGAGGCACTGATATTCTCTGGAGCTAAAATGCGCAGTTTCGTTTTTTTAAAGACCTTGCGACTTCTTTCTATTGTCTTCATTGGCTGATAAATGTGTCAGCGTTTACAGAGAGAGAAAGCTACAAGCCCCCAAAAGGAGATGTTTTAAAGAAAGTCATTATTTCCATGTAATTATTTCCATCAATGCCTGTAAGTCATGTCTTCATTTGGACCTCTCAAGCTCACATCCATTCAAACCCATTTCCATCAGCTTTGATCAGATCCATTGGCTTTGTCAGCAACATCACATCAGTGAGATCCTAACTGGAGCTGCTACAACACTCAACATGCATCAGAAACAGACTCTAGACACAATTAGACAGTGGCATCTCCCAAAGCTGTCTCCTCCGTGTTATTACCACCGTCTCACTGTCACAATAATTAGCACTGACCTCGGATCCCCTTTACATTTCCGACAGTTCTCCAGCGGAGCCGTGTATTTGGGCTTCGCCTTGACGTTGACCTATTCTGCGAGACAGACAGGAGCTGACACATCAATAGCAGCCCGCCAAATGAAAACGCCAACTTCATGTTTATTCAACGCAACAGCAACAAAAATGGTGACCTGTTGCAAAAGTGTATGCAGTAAACGACTGTGATACTAGATACTAGATTGTATAAGGTCCTGTCCACACAGAGACGAGTCTAGGCGTATCTGCAAAGGTATTTTATCGTTACGTCCACACGGAGCCGGCGTTTTGGAAAACAATCATTTCTTAAACCGGGTCCCAGACTCCTCCCTCTTATAACCCGCTGCACTCTGACTATAACAACAAACATAGAGCTGCCGGGCATACACACTACAGCGTTTCAGTGGAGCTGCGTGAACCCGTGTGGACGCGATGTCACCTTTACGAGAGACGTTTCTAAAACAATACTGTTATTCTTTCCGTGTGGACTAAGCCTACATGTTTAAGTTCGTGAAGCATTGACACAGTGACTATGTAATAAGTCTTTTTAATCATATAATGAAACACACATATGTTTCTTTCTTTTCAAATGGCGGACCCAACCATTTAATGGTGTGGGGGTACTGATGAAAATTCACAGTTACTAGTATATAGTATTGTATTAGGACATTTCTATGAAGCTTTTATTGATCTTTTTGGTTGTTTTTGTTTTTACTCTTGCTAAGTGACCTTATTGTTATTTTAGTCAATTTTAAAGCTGTAGCACTGAAATGAAAAGTGCATTACAAATAAAATGTATTAGTATTAGTATTGGTTATGTTTAATCATGTGTATGTCATTGGTCAGAAACCCATGGACCTCACCAAACACTGGGATTACCTCTTTTGTGGTGCTTTGCCATGCTGTCAGTATTGTATTGCATTGTATTGCATTGTATTGCATTGTATTGCATTGTATTGCATTGTATTGTATTGTATTGTATTGTATTGTATTGTATTGTATTATTGTATTTTGGTCAGATAGAGATTACATGATTGACTCAGCCATTGTAGAATATTCCACGACTCTTGAAAAACAATTTTACAGTATGATTTGTGTTGATGTATAAATGGTTACTCGGAGTAGCTTTATTCTTATACAGGTATTTCAAAGTTCAGTCCCAATGACAAAACCAAGTATTTCAAAACATGCAGTTTTCATTTCTAAACCAGCTATTCTCAAAAGTCAGTCTTCAAGACACATTCACAATAGCAGAGGTCATTCTTTGTAGGAATGCTGTTTTACAAACAATCATTTCAGTGGATTGCTGCCCATTACATTGAGCACAGCCTTGACTTGTACTGTACACAAGAATTGGTCTGTCCCATGGCTATTACTGTACGTGTATGTGAATTGTGGAGCAGTTGAGGCACTTTGGAGCAGATGTCTTTGTATGTTGGTGATTATGTGGAAACATGTTTGCTCAGCACTGGGACAAACTTCTTTATGCCAGTGCACTGTGATATGTGTAAGTGTGGCCTTCAACATGTTTTCATTTATTCATGTTGGACATACAATGGTGACTATAATGCTCTTCGTGCCTCTTTGCCTTGAATGTTTGCTAATATTCATGTTCAACAGATGCAAGCATTATTTATATGGATGCACTGGCCAATACCGATTCTGATATTTCAATTACCAATTTGACCGATACCAATATTTTTGAAACATGTTTTTGAAACTAAGAAATCAACATCTTTAATTGTATTTATTAATCCATAAATAGTATTTTTATTGGATTATGTCACCCTAAAGTTCTCTCGCTGGCTGTTTCTAACCCTGAATATTAGAAATCATCTTTCAAGAACAACAGATTAACATTTTCTAATCTGTACAGGCCGATACCAATATTAGTAAAAATTATAACTATTGGCTGATGCTGGGCCGATATATCTGTATGTCACTAATTATTTGCTTTATTTTGCGAAATGGCATAAAATAATAAAGAAATTTCCATCATATATTTCACTAAGATTGTATAGACAAAATCATGTTTCTGTAGGGTTACCATACCTGCTAGACTGACGTATTTACTCTTAAAGGGCCTATATTGTGCTTCATTATAATGGTTTCCCTCATTAAAAACCGTACACATGATTGAGTAATCCTGCATTGACCAAGATTGCTCTATTTGATTTATCCAAAAAGGTATTGTAATCTGCCTTTTCACCCCAAGCTATTTTATAGATCCATTGCATTTTCAGACCTGTTAGTGTTACTCCTTCATTTACACCCAACTCACACATGTGCTAAATCTTTAAAGCAGGTATTCTGAGTTTTATGTTATTCCTGTTCTGGGTCTTTTATTGTCGGACAGGGCAGTGGTCCCTCCTCAGTCCATCTGATACAGCCATCTGTCTTTTTTCATTTAACTTGGTCTGCTGTAGTTTTGTGCAATGGTAAATCACAAACTTGTCTGTGTTGAAGGCTAAATGTTTGGTAAGATTTAAGATTGACCTCAGTACAAGGCTCTTCTTGCCCCACTCTCCCATCGCTACCCCGAGATCACTGACAGTGGAAGATAAACTACAGGCTGGGACTGACAAAGGAACATGAGGACATTTCTAGTTAATTCATTTCAGTTACTTCATGGACAACCAGAGCCACTCACAACTAATGACCAAAAAACTGAAAGTACTTCACAGCACATACAGGACCTTGTTTAGTAGTGTTGCTATGTCAACTATGGCAACATACAGTCTCAATATCAGATCAGCCACAATCCCAATTCTGATATCGCTAAACCTAATGCTTACTTTTCAAAATCTCTGGTATCTTTTGGTGTAGCAGAAAAATAAAAAAAACAATAAGGACACTGCATTTTTTATTTATCTTTTTTCTGTCTTTAGTGATGAAGTATTCTGAAGAGATCATTGAGCATGCCCATGTCCTGTCAAAGTCTCTCCAGTCTCACTTGTGTATCCATGAAATGTTATGTTTCTGCAAAGCTGGTAGATGCCATTCTACCACTCTGCCTTTCTAGTTATTTTCCTAGTGTCTGATGCTTAAAGTGACAGTGGTCGCTTTTTGACTACAGTGCTGGAGTGCAGAAATAAGTCCAAAGAGTTTCATGGCGGGCGGCTTTCATCTCCCAGGCACACACACACACTTCCATACATTTTATATAGAGGCCTTGAGCCACGCAGACTCGGAAGAAAAAAAAGTAGGGCATCAAAAGATCCAAAGGCTTTGGGGCTATGATTTTTTTGCATAATCAGGAGAGAGGAGGAACAGGAGGATGAGGTGGTAGGGAAGGAATAGTGTAATTAAATTAGTGCATAAAGGCAACAAGGAGGAGAACATGAGAAAACACAGGCTATAAACAGAGACTTGATAGACTTCATTATGAAGACTAGACACTTGTGCTTTAAATAGTCAATTGTGACAGTGTGAAATTAACCAGTCTTTGAGAAAACACCATTCTTACAAAAGCACTTCATTTAAATGGTTTAAAAGAATGTTCTGCCTAAACAATATGCAGCTGTGGAAAGGTATCCTTGAGCAAAACACGTCTCCTACCTTTGCGATGTTGTGTTAAAAATGTCTAATTGATGTGTTTAGAGGTGATAAGAGAAGTCGTAGGTGTGGTATGGCTGCCTTGATGCTGTAAGTCAGCACCAGGGCAGCTGTGGCTTCAAAGGTACTGCTTTGACTATACATAAATATTGGATTCAGTTGTAAAGCAATGTATTTTTATGTAGAAGAAGTACAGTTTAGTGGAACCTGTAGCAATGTGGCACCAGACATACTATCTATCTCCTTACAAAAGTTTAAGATCAGTTGTTACATTATGGTCATTCTATTTTGAAGCTATCGCAAAAGTAGGGCATTGTATTGATTATGTTATTTCAGTAAAGGAAGTCAAAATGTATGAAGGCTTTAATAAATGATTATATCGGCGAAAAGACAATATTATGGAATCATTCGCGTCCGCAGATCCTAGCTGTGAACGCGATAACTCAAAAACGAATTGCCGGATCAGTTTCAACATTTGCACACAGGTACATACCATAAAGACGCCGAACTGTATCGATTTGGGTAC
>JAVQKC010024800.1:0-34942 GCA_036025475.1 Philypnodon macrostomus | reverse complement strand
GTGTTAATTCATAGTTTTGATGCCTTCAGTGTGAATCTACAATGTCAATAGTCATGAAAAGAAAGGAAACTCACTGAATGAGAAGGTGTGTCCAAACTTTTGGTCTGTACTGTATATATAAATGTTTCACAATATAACAACACAGCCAAAGTAAAAAAACAATAAACAGCAGAATTAAACTAAAGCATTATAAAAAATACAGACATTAAGATTGATAACAACAGTAAATCAAATGTATACACTATAGATTAATTGTGAATGTTAATATTACATTTGATTGATGTCATTATTATAAATCTCTTTACCAATAAAAAAAATATATATTTATTAAACAAAATCATTTCTTTATGTTTTCACTATGGTAAATGCAATACCAAATCTTTTATTACCTTGTTACCTTTTTGGTAAAAACACATCAAAATGAAGTGAATTTTAACAGCATAATAGCTTTAATTTAGCTCCAGTGTCTGCGTTGTTGAGTTCATTCTTTTTTCTTTGACTCTAGTATGTTCCATTTATACTGTACTTCACACATAAATGAACAATAGGCCTTGACTGTAAGTTCTGACTGAGATGAAAGTCTGCGTCCGTGGTGTACCAGGGGGAAGACTATACCACAGTGAGTGGGCGGTGAAATCTCGGAGGAGTGAGAACTTGACAATCCTCTCCAAATGATAATCAAGTGATGACCCGCGCGGCCTCAGCCTCAGCTCATTATAAATAACTGAAGGAATCATCATCACTGATTGTGTTTCAGTCCTTCCTCCACGTCTTTGTGTCGCTCGGATTTCGACGGGTGAAAAATATAAAAGCAACGTTCGACTAACTTCACAGGAGCAGCAAAAAAGGGCCTCAATTTAATCTGACTTTTTGAAACGAGCTAAAAGCTAAATTATTCATAGCATACATTTTGTACATATGTTTAAGAATTAGAATACAAATCTGTTTTTGTCCCAACATTGTATGCTCATTTCTGATCCTATGTTTCTGGGTTTTATTAATAATTCAAAATGTATAAAGGGGGTTGCATTGTCATCTCACAGCAAGAAGGTCCATAGTTTGATTTTCTGGACAGGATTGGTCCTTTTCCTCCAGCTAGGTCCTGACCAGGATCCTAGCTCAATATCTTGAAAAGGATCCCTGGGGCACACCACGGTTACCCATTGCTCTGGACAGGTTGCCCAATGGCTTTGAAGGATGGGTCAAATGCAGTATGCAGAGTATATGTTCCCTTACACTGATTTATATTAAATTAACAGCATGTCTTAATTCAACTTAATTTTGCCCATAATGTCACTTAAAGGCATTGACGACAAACTCCAATTCTAACGATGTGACAAGTTTCTCAGTCTTTTCTTTCTCTCATTTTGGAGGGACTGTTTCCCCGCCGGCGAGGTCACCCCGGGTTGATGAAGTGACACCTCCCTTTTGTCCGTGGGGGAGGGAGGACTTTGTCAGGTTGTTATTAAGTCTGATTCAACCAATTGGCTCAGAGTGGGAACCCCGTTTGTGTGGAGATAAAAAGTTGACAGCAGAGAAGAATGGAGTATTTCCGTCCCCTTGCTTTGTGATGATTACTAATTATCCGGCAGCTTAAAGGAAAGGCCAGTGGCTGAAAATTCACTGATTTCATAATGTGGGCCCTTGTATGTAGCTGTCGATGCACAGTCACTCAGGATAGATAGGGGTGATATGCACTCTGCGTTTTTTTCTGATTTCTTTGAAAGAATGGTGGAGATGGTGATTATAGTTTGCGTTGTACTCCCTGACATGAATCCTGTTGACGTTTTACACCACATAGAAAAGTTTGAACTGAGCATCAGAAGTTCACCTCAAATGCAATACACTTGAAAAGCACTGAGAACAATGGAAAAACATGAACATGAGTCAAAATGCTTAATAAGGCTAGTCATTGTTAGATATCGAAAGTAAAAAGTAAAAATAGAAAAATATCCAATATAAAGTAATATCAAAGGTATGTAAAGAGTTTATTAGGCACTAGTAAATGTAGGTAGACTTTATATGACATTCACATATACACCAATCAGGCATAACATTATCACCACCTGGCAGCCGCTTGCACAACAAACTGAGATGCATTGTGTATTCTGACACCAGAGGCAATTAATGGTTTTATTAGCAAGAATTTTTTGTATTTCTTTTATTCTTTGTGTGATTTTTATTATTTTTGTAACTAGAAGGGGAATTTCTGGTTACAAAAAAAAAAAAATCACTAGTCTGTACAAAAAAGGGTGCACACTCACCTGGCAATAAGTATGCACAAAAATCACACTGGCCAAAGTGGCAAGTGAGAGTCAAAATGAAAATCTACCAGCATTTGTCCAGTTGGCAAGTGTTAATGTCAAGTCCTGTCTGATACCTTTCTGGTTTAACCACTGTCCATGCATTGAACTAGTTTTATTGTAGAGCTAAGCAGTATTTTAAAAGAAAATAATATAATATATATAGACTAACAATTTTCATCTCTCTGTCTTGTGTTACTTATCTCTTTTTGTTACTTATCTCTTTTTGCACACTTTCTTACCATGTACTTTTATTGCATGTTATTAGTACTTCATGAGTATCTTAGTGAGTCAAACGGTTCTTCCGATCCAAAGCATTTCATTGCATTTTTTGACCCTGTGTTGAATGTGCATATGACAGATAAACTGAAACCTAAACCTAAACTTACACCCGCTTGTGTAAGTTCGATTTCAAAAGGTGCAGTTGGGGCATTTTTTGTAATCATTTTTGAATTACATTATCTAACCTGTGTGTTTTGTTTTTATTTGTTATAGGAGCACTGCCACACTGTCTGTTTAAACACTGGGGTTGACTACCGGACATTGGATATGGACACCGCAGGCAAACTCTATTACCTGTAAGACAACATTACATAAACAAAAACATGCAGAAATCTATTTGGCATACATTACTTAATTCTACTAATCCCAAAAGGTTAGGGAGAACCAGATAATACATTCTGTTATTTCATGCGAAAGTCAAATACCCCTAACTAATATAAATTCAACACTATATAAGAACCATGGTATTTTATATGACTGTAAACTGCACTATAGCATACAGCCACTATAGCCTATTTGTTGGCCAACTGATCACAAGGTTGTTTAGACGCACAGACACCAAAACACAAGCACACACATAAGAGTTAGTGACGATGAGCTCGAGGTTGATTTTTTGTGGGAGAAGGCAAGCACACAAATAACAAGGGCGCAGGAGCAGTGGAAAGATTGATAAAGACCTGCATTACCTTGAGAGAGCCCTGAAAAGACTGAAAGAGGAATCAATAGACCATGAGTAAATGGCTTAAAAAGGTAGTTTTCTATTTCGCTTCATTACGTATACACAACAAATACACAAACTAGCGATGCAAACAAGATACTGCTCCCTCAGCTGCTCGTGTTTGGCTGTATAGGAGCTTTCAAGTGCTTTCGTCTTTTCACTGTATGTAAATAGAGTGCATCACACCCCTTTTTACTTGGGAGTTAAAACACAGACGCACACACACGCACTTACAATCTCATTTCGACGTTGCATTCATGGGCTAATGCTCGTCTTTTAGAGCCTAACATCCTGTTCTTTAGCGGCGGGAGTGAAAAGCTAAGCACCTCCCTCTTCACAGCCACCGTTTGATGTGGCCACTTCAGGTTTATTAATTTCATATCCCATCTCCATTATGTCTGTCCATGTACCTCTTTGCAGCACACGGGAACCAGGCTCCGAAGCTTTCTTAGACATGCTGTTTGACGAGCTGGCCTTGCAGCAAAACAGCGGTAAGAGAGTTATGAAAAGGGTCCTATGGAGAAAAAAAATCACTACAGTTTATAATAGTAAAAGTTGTCTGAATTGGTTAGCGTCATTGAAATGATTATTTTGTGTTTCCATAGTTACAGGGCCACGGGTGCTCACTGTTCAGGGCAGAGCGGTGACCCTGAGCAAGACCTGTGGTTCAATTGCTGACTGTACTTTTGAGGAGCTGTGTGGAAGAGTGAGTTTTAATTAGCATTTTAAGACGTATAAGATATCCACTTTATTAGGCAGGACCTGTACCTCATAAAGTGGCCAGATTGTGTCTTTTTGCAATTGTTGTTAATTGTGCTTAAAGATTTGACACCACATACACACATACAACACATCCTACAAAATCTTAACTTCGGTAACTTCATTTTAGATTTTTTTTTATGTTGCCTTTTGACAATTTTCAATCTTTCCGTCTGTTCTCGTCATTCACATTAACAAGGCATTCTCACCCACAGAACTGCCACTGACTTCATTCTTCATCATTCTATGTAGATCCTAGACATGGTTCCGTGTAAAAATGCAGTTTCTGAAATACAACATGGTTCAAAATCACTTAAACTACATTACTTCTCAAATCTGATGATGTTTGGTCTTGACGTGTTTCATACCTAGATTCATTTATGTGATGTCGGAATGCAGTTTGACCGATTTTGCACTATAGTCATGCACAGGTAACAGATGTACCTAATAAAGTGGCCAGTAAGTGTAGACACACAGCACATCGAAGACGTTCAAATAATTATAAAGCGACTTCATCTCAAATTTCAATTTTCATCTTCTAATGTTAATGACAGAAAACTGCTTCTACATTCTTTGACTACTCTCTCAACACACAAAATCCACTTAGCACTAATCAAAAATTGCTCAAATTGAAAGCGCTCTGCTCTTGCCTCTTTATTGGCTCCACACTGTTTTCTTCACTGCAGCATGTACTTATTGTCCTGGTCTTGGCTCTCAAAACTGAATCACCATCAACCCTTCATCTCAGTCCCTATTTTGTGCTCAATGTCAAAAAGCAAGTCTATTGACGATCGGTGAATAGTTGTTTGTCCCACAAATGAGACACCTTGGTACAGTAATATACAGCGTGGACGTGGAAAGTCTCCGGTCTGATGGACAGCGAAGGGTTGAGCAGGAGTTTTCAAGGCAGTAGCCAGATAATAATTTGGAGCAATAACTCTGAATGGTATTGAACCAAGGACAGGGAGTAAACGCTTGAGCATGTCCTCATTGTATTGTTGCCTACATAAGCATCATCTTTTTCTGGGGCAACTATTGGTGTGTGCGACAATGTAAGTGCATGGTAGGAATTGCAGTATTATGATCTATAGTATAATAGGGGTGGGCGATAAAAAATCTAATTGTGATGTTAAGTTATGACAATCTGCTAATCTGGGAAGATCATTGAATCGTGCCACAGTGCATTTATTTATGCTCTGCTCTTCATTGTAATATTTACTGTAACAGTGCCAGTGTTTATTGATAAAAAAACAAAAATAAATAGTAGTACGTATTATGATGTACATTGAATTTGTAGTTTTATGAAGCAGTAGAAAAAAAATACCAAAAATCGTGATAAAATCAAAATCGTAGTATTATATTTTACCATATTACCCACCATAAAATACAGTAACCATATACGGATCAGGCATAATATTATGACTACTGACCGTTCTCTTCATCACGACACCTGTTTGTACAGTGGTGAACCAGTGACTGTATATCAACTTGCTGAAGTTAATGCTAAATCTGACATAACTGTAAGTAAAGTTGGCATGATATAACTGTTTTTTATATTTTAGCCTCTAGGGGCCAGTGACTACCTGGAGATAGCTCGAGTCTTTGACACTGTCTTCATTCGCCATGTTCCTGTACTGACCCTGGACCTGAAGGACGAGGCCAAACGCTTCACAACGGTCATAGACAACTTCTATGATCACAAGGTACATTATATGGCAATGCCAGACAAAAATATAATAGAAAAAGATTACCCACTTTCCAGAAGTCTGTGGTCTGACTTAGGTCTTGACTAAGCTCAAACTTTTCATTCATTTAGATTCTAAAGCTTAATCCTGTTAAAGGTCATAGATGGCTGGAAGCTATCAGCAACTTTGGGCTTGAGACAGGGTACACCCATGGTCCGCTAGTTGCAGGGCCAAAAATTGTAGGCACTCTCAAACAACCATTGACTCATATTTACAAGGAACTTTTGCATTCATGTACAGTTGATGCTTGAAGAGGAATCTATCATCTCTTTGAGGAAGGAGCCTACCACTACTCCCTTGAAAAAGAGATTTGCAATCTCAATGGGACGTTCCTGGTTAAATAAAGGTTAAATAAAAAATAAAATAAAAACTACTGCCACCGTGCCGTTCAGAGCTCATATGACATTCAGAGCTTATACAGTTTGCCCTGGCTTGAAATCAATTTGCTGAATGTCTCTCTCCTCTTTGATTTTCTGTCACATCGATATAGCTGCATTGAGTACTTATTACTGATGAGACTTTTTATTATTATTTGTATGTTTGACATTTCCTCCTGTGACCAGGTCAGAGTGATGGTACAGGCTGCTGCTCCTCTTAACCGCTTGTTCCTTAAAAGCGGAGGAAACAAGAGAGACCGACAGCTCCTGGATGATTTAGGACTAAGTGGGGTGAGAAATATTTCAACATCACCACAATATTGTTATTACACTGCTTGCCTCTAAAATATTGTTTGATTACATATTTGACCTTTTCAGGATGCAGGGAAGCGCCTGACTTTGTTCACTGCAGAGGAGGAGATCTTTGCCTTTCAGCGAACAGTCTCCAGACTCATGGAGATGCAAACAGAGAAGTACTGGATTGAAGGAGACCGCAGACACAGCAAGAAACATAAAAAAACTTTAAAAAAAACACAAAAAACATGTATTTGAACTACAAGGAAAGCTTATATCTCTTTACAACCAAGTACCTCAACAATAACTAAGAAGGATGTGTATTCAAAATGCTGCTAAATGAACTGCTTTACTTTTAGCTTGTTCTCTCCTCTTTTGGGAGGTGCCTCTCTCCCTCTTGTGGACATTAGAAGAGATGCTGTGAAAGCTTTTGGGGGAAAACAAGTAGGTGATGAATCTCATGAACTGTACTTCACACTGTTCTACTACTGCCATCTAGAGGCGTAATGCCAAAATTACAAATCAAGCTGATCTGACTATTTTCGAGCTAATATTTCCTAGATTATATATATCTATCTATATATATCTATATATATAGATAGATATATATAATAGCATCCCTGGTGCGTTTGTTTTTTCTTATGACTTTATTCTGTATCTTTTGTCTGTTACAAGTGTTCGATTGTCGATTGTAAGTCAAAGTGCACTAGTGTCCAATTAAATGTACTTTATTGATTGCAGTGTTAAAAGCTCATATGTCACTTGTACATATTGGTTCATTTATTGTAATTTCTTGAACTGGTAAAATCAGTTGTAAGGCGATGTGACGTTTTTCCAGTTGGTCTGTAGGTGGCAGCAAAGAGCCATGTATTTAAACACACCGGTCACTGCATTGATCTGAAGATGAGGTCATCCTAGTGCACCACAGTGAGCTGTGCTCACTAACACACTACAGTAAAAACAAGTGAGCAGCACCCACTGCTTCTGATGATGTAATGGAGAGTTAGATGCTTTTTTATGTATTTAGAAACACATACACACATGACAGAGATGAGGGAGTGCGTGTGTTTGTGCACACACACCATACATAATGTAAATCAATTAGAAAAATGCTTAGACAAGTGTATCTTACCATACCTGCCAATTATAGACACATCCATCATGGGCTCGGTTTAGCCGTAATCCAATTAAAGTGATTCTTGTTTGGGGAAACATCAAACAGACATGGCTGCACAGTGTTAATCTCAATTAGGTAACTCATAATGATTTAGATGAGTGCTCTGATTTTAATCCCAAAGGTCACAGTCCTGAGCTATTAAATCAGATCGAAGGCACATCATGGTCAATTTATGCCATTGTACAATCAGCTGCTCTCTTGAAATAAGACGATGAATAACACAATGAAATCTGTCAGTAGTGGCTTGGCTATGTGTGCTTTCTTACCTGGAGATATAGAACAGATATAGTTTATATTTCTGGGACACACAACTCAGTTTTCACTCTAATCAATAAATGAAGTACACTGTTTATACTGCTACAGTACTGTAGGGTCTCACATGTCGCGCATGTCAGTGAACACAACAATCCCGTTTCATCACCTTCACCACCTCAGGTCTAACAGGTCTCATAATGGATCAACATCTTCACCTTGCCCTTGACAGCATGCACTACATTAAAGATATTGATAAATCTATAATATTCATCAATGCCATATAGGTCTCAAATACATACATTTCCAATGAGCCCATTTAATAAAATACAAATAAATATATATGAGTCACATTGTACTAAGCTACATGTAGCCTATAATACCAACATATAGTATTATCCCAAACACAGTGGCAAGGCATGTGTCAAAACATCCATAAATCACTTTACAGACATATAGATGGCTTTCCACGAGCCCGCATTCCTGCACACAACCCTGGAGCACGCGCGTCTCCGTGTGCACTTTACCGAGGTCCTGTGGGTTTTCTGAGAGACAAAGGAGAAGAGCTGTTTTGATGGAGGAGAGTTGGATGGAGCAGGGTTATCTGCGGTTAACCAGTACATGACGTCATCACGCACAGAACGTCGCGGCAGGCACAAGGAGAAGTGAGGAGCAGATTTGATATTGATTTATTCTTTATAATTGACTGGTTAATATTTCAACAGTTTTTCAACCGCAATCGACTATTTTATTTATAGGATATAATTGAGGAATATCCACTAATGAACATTCTATTGATTCTTATTATAGCCTACATTCACATATCAATATACAAAAATAATTATTTACCAGAACTGAAAATGTCCAGATGTAGTTCAGCAGCTGTTTTTTATATAAATATGCATTGCGTAACGGCAAAATCTGTCTTTATTAGCCTATGTCTGTATGTTGGCCTATATTTTCTCTATAGCACACTGTACTATTGACATGTCCGGACGTGTTCCAAACCTGCCTGACCAGTCCACGCTTGTATAGTGTTGTATCTCTTTAAAAGGCGATCCCCGCGCTGGATCCAGGGGGCTGGCTTTGCCTGACTTGCATGCGTGTGTCAGAGAGTGTGTAAGTGTGCGTATGGAAAGCAAATCGAGCTATGTACAGTCAGTAGTAAAACCCAGGGAGTGAGAAGAAGGCAGACAGGCTTATTGCACATCTACACGCACTGAATTATCCGTACGCTGCGTGTATGTTATAGCGGTGTCCGTAGAAGGAGAAAGGATGACAACGGGAGATCGCTGTGGACATTGATCGACTATATTCTGGCTTTGAGCAAGACACGTCTGTGCAAGGTATCTGA
This sequence comes from Philypnodon macrostomus, assembly GCA_036025475.1. NCBI lineage: Eukaryota > Metazoa > Chordata > Actinopteri > Gobiiformes > Eleotridae > Philypnodon > Philypnodon macrostomus. The sequence goes on along the minus strand of JAVQKC010024800.1, from coordinate 25,681 downwards.
TTTTTTATACAGAGTTTTCCATTCACAACTATGCTCTTTTTCTAAGGGATTTGTGAAGCTGTTATGTTTGTGTTGGCACGCTTTACTTCGATGCTTTTCCAAACTAGATTTATGTCAGTGGGGCAACATGTCATTGACTCGAGTCTTGTTGTATGTCTTCAACAGGCGAGTATAGTTGGGACTGAGGGTGCAGAGAAATAGCAACAAAGACCCTGGAGCGCGCATTCATGGGACGCGACTTTGACAGCTCCTGGTTTATTCTCGTCTTCTAACTGAGTTTTATCGAGTGGTAGGGTCTGTGAGAGATAGCGATGGCAGAAGCAGCGCTGCACGACCCTCCACAGGACTTGGACGTTGCCATTGATCCGGACTTTGAGCCTCAAAAACGGCCACGGTCCTGCACCTGGCCGCTGCCCAGACCGGACTCAAGCGCAGTCAAACCAGAGAACAACGACATCATCCCCGAAGAAGAGGACGATGAAGAGGACAGGGCGACCCCAACAGCCAATCTTGCCGCGGAGGACCATAGCAGCAGCAGCCCTGCAGCCGACGGGGCGCTCTCCTCCCCCGGTCATGACAGCGGAGGATCCCCGCTCAGCTCGCACTCCCCCTCGGCCACATCTGGAGCACTGACCCCCAGTGCATTAGCCACTCAGACCCCAAGAAAAGCATCGTCGCGCAGAAACGCCTGGGGAAATCTCTCCTACGCTGACCTCATAACCAAAGCCATTGAGAGCGCACCGGACAAGAGACTGACACTGTCCCAAATTTACGACTGGATGGTCAGATCTATCCCTTACTTCAAAGACAAAGGCGACAGTAACAGCTCTGCAGGATGGAAGGTAAGAGTGGTCTCAGTGCGCACACATCACAAGGACACTCCGCTACACAGTCATCCAGCCAATCAGCCCCCTCCTTCCTCCATCAAAACAAAAACAAAGCGCATGTGGTTGCTCTAGGCACAAGAAGCACATTTAACTCAGTATTTATTTCTTTTTTCGAAATCTCGCCATTATATTTCTCATTATCATGTAAATAGAAATGACAGCTCCTTGTGGCCAACGCCATTAGGGGGAGTATTTACCTTGAGCCAACATTGGGTTAGTGTCTTCAGATGCAGCATGTCTTTTTGTTCCTTTGAGGCTTCACTGATGACTTATGAGCCGAGTGTCCTTCTTCTGAGTCACACGGTTTGTCTGGAAACACAGTGGCCTATTTTAGATGCAACCCTGCCTTCTTGTCTATGAGACTGATATAATTACATAAGAGCTTATTAAAAAGTGACTAAGCCATTAATTGGGCAAGGACTGGGTGTGAACAGAGCAGGCCAATGAAGATCACATTTGAATACTAAGGTCTTTTCAGTTGTGCATTCAAAAGCCTTTATTACTGTACCCAATCTATCAACTCTCCTGGGTCAGGTAGGAAGGCAGAGTTGCATAACTACCATGTAAGTCTGATTTGAACTGTCAAAAGCTTAAACTGTTTTTTAAAAAACATTGTGAGCTTGAGGGAGGGACTAGGGCAAAAGGTCAGAGAGCAGAGATTAACACCCATCCCAATTGAGGAGTGGGGCAAAGAGCCTCTGGGCCATATTTTGTCAGGGGCCTTCAAGTTGTGCTATGTGATATGCTCCAATGACAAGGGAGGAGGGTGGGGGTGGTGGGGGGGTGTTGTGAGTGGCCCCCTCTAGCTCCCAAGTCAAGGCTGGATTCACTGTCACTCCCGGGCTGTTACTTCAGGAATTTCGGGCATGAGGACGGCCAGCCTGTCAGAGGGGTAGTGTTACATGCATGCCGTCTGTCTGTTCGTAAATCTTGGATGCAGCACACAAGAAACTGCTGGTTTATATTTGTATGTTTTATAAGGAAAGAGCTTTGAGACTATATATATTCTACATTTTGCTAAATTATCATCCAGGGTGTCCTAGGGTGGCACATAGTTGCTCACTTGCGATCCCTAATGGTAAAAGTGAATGAATGCTTAAATCTGCTATAGTGTATAGTGCGCTTCTTCATGTGTTCACTGGGCCAGTATTTATTCTGGTTTCACAACACAATATTTACTAAAACATCTATTTCAGATAACCTTGCCCAGATTGGTTGAGCATTAAGAGCTGTTCATGTCACACACCACTAAACAAGAGTCCCCAATGGCAGGACAAAGGGACCATACTTCCTGGTGTTAAGTGAGTTTTCTGTTTGAGCCATGCCTGTACTCCTGTGGTTTCATGCAGCCAGGGCACCTTTGTTGAGGAGATTTAACAAGCAAATCCCAATAATCCCCCTGGGTTTCTCTGCCTGGCTCCTTACTTACGTCAGGCAGCTTCATATCTTTTTCAGATAACAATTAGCCACTCAGACTGTATTTTTAAATCTATTACAAACATATATAGCATAACTTTTATCACATTGAGCTTTTTTCCAATTGGTTCGTTGGTCTATTATTAGGTGAAGTATAAATGTACACTCTATTTGTACAGTACAGACTTTATAAATGCCTATTACATTATACCTGCGTTTAATATATTGTGCTTTTGAGTGCCCCTTCATCCTATATAACGCTTTCAATACACATAATTGTATAGGCTGATGCAATATTATCTTTTTTGCTCATAATGTTAGTCATAATCTTTTCTTGTGAAAGATCCTGTCACCAGCTGAAATCCACCTGTCAGCTCAAACGTCAGACCCTTTTCATTGCTGCTGGTGATAACAGAGTGGGGTTTTCTACCAAGTTCAGTCCTAGAAAGTTTAAAAACTCTAGAGAGTCTGCTGAAATGTGTGGTAGGAGAAGCTTTACGATTGTCGGGGGCAGAGATCATGGCTTTCATTTGTGAGTCTTTGCATCAGTGAAGATCAGCAAACACAATATCTAATATAAGACATAACTATGTGGATTGCAATATTGTTTTCCATGTGAGAAATTTCCAATGCAAAAAAAATTAACTTTCCAAAAAAGTCCTTAGGTTGGCCCTGGTTTAGTCCTTGGACGTGTTTGTGTGTGCGCAAGTGTATTTCTGGCTGCGTTGAACTTTGTACAGTGGTGTTACTTAACCCAGGCTTTAACTGGCTTTCTGTTCCCAGCAGCTGCCCCATTGCAGGCCAAGACCTCGTTATGTCACAGCAAAATCCATAGGAGTTTAAATAGCCATGCCATACTCATAGTGTTCTTTTCATTTAAGGTTTGGAAAGGCTTAGCAGCAACACCGTACATATAGTTCCTTCGTGCACACAAGATAACGGCAAGTTCTTAGCTGTGTTGTTTTACACTTGACATATACCCACACAGGCAGACATGCACATAGGCCCTGGTCATGTCTGGGCTTATCTCCCGGAGTCTTCATGGGTGTAAGTTTCAGAGGCAGGTTTTCATTTATATCAGCATCTGAAAGCCATTTAACCTGCTGTTTTGAAACGATTCTGCATCCAACAGTGTGTTTTTGATATCACTACTTTCAGATGTGTATGTGTATAGAGAAAATTTAACTTAAAATTTTTAACTGTATTGGTGTGTAGTTAGGCTGGCGGCTGGCCACAGTTGTAATAAATTATGTAGTAACCAACATATTGGCTCAGAAGGAAGAACAGAGGATCCATTAACAGAAGGTTGGTAGTTTAATCCCCACTGCAGTTATTTTATACTATTGTTGTGTCTTTGCGCAAGACACAGCCTTCCTTGAATGTGTGATCTCTGTCATGTGGTTTGCCCCTGGGCAGCTGAGGCCACCGATGTAACTTACCACTAGTTTGCTTTTGATACAATCTTATGTATTGAGTATCTTCTGAGTATCACACATACATATATCTTTTAATATATATACATTATATATATATACCATTAAATTACAAGTTCCAGATGGCATCATTTTAACATTATTTAGACAATAACCTGAATGACAGTAAATCTCCGCTACAGCATACAAACTCAATATGGTCTGGTTTTCTTGGGTGTTTGCACATGTCACTTCACAATGGACGGTCATTTGTACAGCCTTCATATACATGCACAGAAGCCATTGCTCCTCCTACCACACATTCCCGCATTGGAGTTTTTGTGGAGGCGTATGGAAAGCAGACCCTCAGAAGTGCGCTGGGATAGTCATTATCATCTTAATGGCCACGCTAAGAAGTGTGTATTCTTTGAAATTATTTATTGTTCCTATCTGAGCGGACAGGCTTGACAAAAGACACCATTTGTCTTGTCATTGGTGGGCCATGATATATGGATTGGGCACAAGCTTTATGGGAAGTCTATGTGTGAGTTTAAAAAGAGTTTGGAAATAATGGGATGTCAATATCTGGATACACATTTTGACATATAGTTTGACTGAATTTATATTTAAACCATGGATAAACCAGGACTAAACCATAACAAAATCAAGACTAAACCATGGCTAAACTAACAGTAGATTGTGCAACCCTAAAATACTGGTTTGTGTAGTATGGAACACAGGGCTGTGTGAATGTTTGCACTCAGGTAGGCACAATCCAGAGGCCTTTTGAATGGAGCTGGCACTGTTCCAAGTTGAACAGCCAAAAAAAGGCAATAAAACTGATGGGGTGGGGGGTTGAGGGAGTGAAGACAGTAGAAGGGGGAGAGGAGCGGGCCTCTGAGGGACTAAATTAACTAGCTTTGCTCCAAATTGGTGTATTACAACTGCCCTCTGGCTGTGCATCCCAATGGAGGGCTTTCTGAGTGTGTAAGGCGGAGGGGGTTTGAGGTTATGGGAACACACCAGCTTCAGCCACTGCTCCAACTGTGAATGATGTCGCCCCCGAGAAGTTGGCGTAGATTGAGATCAAGGTCTTCTCTAATGTGTTCAGATGACAGATTTATAGGACCGTTTTTGGTTTAGATTGTTTAGTCCTTCAAGCAACAAACCAAAGCCCAGGCACTCAAACACAAGATAGTCCTTGTTTAAAAATGGTTTAGCTCTTGTTTAGGCCTGGTGTAGTCTTGATTTAGACATATTTTAGTCCTGGTTTATCCGTAGATTTTTAAAAGTTAGTCTCAATAGTGGTCCTTATATTACGTGTATTCGCAAACATATTAGAAAAACAGTACTAAGGTCTGGACTTTGGTGACCTCAATGTTTTTCAAAATGAACTGGAGTTATGAAAAAGTGGTTAGCCTTCAGCCAAGAGTGAGCTTTTAAAAATGCATTCACTGATCTGAATTCATCCCGGGCTCATTGAATAATTGAAAAAGTGTCTTTGAGCAGAACGGATCATGCCGAGTGTGACATGGTCGGGATGGTGGAGAGGCAAGAAAATAATATGTGAAACGAAGAAGTGCAAGAAACAGAAATGAGCTTTTGGCTGTCGCCCGCAATTGAAGAGGCAAAATACATGCTGTACACATGAAAGGAGATCTTTTTGCATTTTTCACACGGTCTCTGCTAATTACGGGAAGGAATGAGTCGGGGTCCACTTTCACGGCAAGACAGAGTGCAAAAGAACAGTGGGAGGGAAGATTTAAATACAAAAAAATAGGAGAGAGCAAATACTTATAACTGTAGGACGCTTCAAACCTGAACAAGGCACGCATCTAGTCAATTGTCATGGTTATAAACTTAAGAGTATCAGGAGAAGCTGTGTGCATTGATTGGAAGGGGGTCTAGTACAGAGCCTTAGGGTACTCTATTGTAACAGGAGCCAAGTCTCATCCAGGTCTAAAACAGTACCAAACTAAAAATAATCAGATATGTTGAAGTATTTCTACAATTCTTTGTATGGCCCTCCATGTTTGTATCATATCATCCCTTCTTCTTTCACTGCCAGCTGTGTCATTTGTGTAGATGCAAAACACTGTGGTGGGATGAAAACAAGCCATTCCCCTTGTAGCTTGTTGCTCTTTCAAACCAAACAAAATTGAAGAATCCAGTTGTGGGCTCTAATAAATGGAGCCCAGTCTCTTGTTACAATCCTTCGAGTCATTTTGTGGCCGCGAGTTGTAAGACAGCAGCATTTTTGAGACATTTCAGACAGTTGTTAAGTCAAATGGACATTGTAAAAATGAATGCATAGTTTTAAAGCCTTGATGTGGCTTTGTTGAGCTGAGCTGTTTCCAGAAATACAACCTTTACAATTTATTGAAAAAACAGTTCACAATGTTGGTCTTATATGTTGTTTGTGTCTGTGTGCACTGAGCGACTGCGTATAACCACCATAATAACATCTGAGATGGACAGATGTAGTGATGGCCAGGCTCCAGCTCTGTACTGTGCTGTCAGATGGGCCATTACATGTACGGGAGTTTAAGCTCGTTTGTATGTGGTTTTATAAAAGCATATTTTAATCACTATCTATCATAACATACGATTTGCAGGGCTATACACAGAATTAAAGGTTTTTGAGATGACTGGGGATGTGTCCAAATCAATTTACATCCAAACAGCCTAAAAGATGAAGAGAACTGCATCATGTTAGGTATAGATTTTGTTTAGTCTTGGTTAAACTCTGGTTTAGATCTGATGCACCCTTCCACATGTCATCAGTGTACATGCATTCACAACTGGCTTAAGGTGTGGGTTTGTATACTGTGTATGTTCAATATAGTTCAAGTCAAAAAGATCTGATGTACCCTGGTTTAGTCTCCATTTTGGCATGTCCTTAGCACAAAAGATAATGTGGGTCACACATTATCTCACACTGCACCAAGCAGTTGCTCAGCAGTTTAGAACACATCAGATTAAAGCAATCTTTACACTGGTGAAGGCAGTGTTTTAGGCAGATAACCAACGCAAAGAGAGCAGTTAGGACGGAAATACAGTCAAAAATCAGTGGTATATAGGCAATAAAAATAAATGTGCAACAAAAATAAATGCAATATCCAGCAACTCAACCCAAAACCTTACTTTATTACCACATATAGTCACTATTTTCATTGAATTACCACATGCTGATTTATACAATATACAACAAAAAAGGTACATCTTCGCTTTAGTCTCAGATGTTGATATTGCAAGACTTCATGTTTGGCTGTTTATGTATTTAAAATTTGGTGGAGGCCTGAATAAATAAATAAAATACTTTGTTTATATCAAACAGGAAGTGAGTAGTTTAACACAGGAAGTCTGATTGGGCAGCAGATTAGTGCTTCAGTTTGAAGATTTACCCATATGTACAATACTACAGGTTATGGTCCCCATGTAAACCAGTAGACCAGGACTTAACCAAAACTAAACCAGTAGACCAGGACTTAACCAAAACTAAAACAGTATCCGAGTCTAAACCAGAATGAATCCACCAGCTTATATTGGTTATTGTCCTTGTCCAAACCACTGTGACTATGACATTTTCCACGCCAACGGATGAGTTGTGCTGCAGATAGGGGTTTGCCATGTGGTTTGGGTGAAGGTTGCTAACACATTGACCTGTCGCCTGTACTAGTCCCCCCTGCCCCCTGCCCCCTGCCTCCTGCCCCCTGCCCCCTCCTGTCTCACTGCATAGGCCTGTCGCTGTGACGTCTCTCCTCGCTGTCTCCGATAACCACATGGCTGAAGTGGGCCTCTTCATCACCACCTCTGTAATCAACTCCTTCCAGTACCACTCGCACAAATAAATACACAAACCAGCATACACCATTCACACGCACACATCCAGGAACATTGTTTTATGGTATCTCCATTCTCCCTAAAATGTATAAATCAGGACTGAACCAGGACTAAACCATGTCTAAACTAGGACTAAACCAGAGATGGGTATAAAACAGGACTAAATAAGGCCTTAACCAAAAGTATCATATGTTTACACCTTGGTATAAATCCCAGTTACGTCCACGCACCACTCTGACCAGTAACCGGAGACCTGTGTCCCTCGGTCCCTTCTGTCAACAGTCATCCACATAGCCGTGACTGACATGAACCCTGTGCATTTCCTGGGTGCCAATGTGACTCCTTCAGCTTTTAAACTTTCATTTGTTTTCATCTGAGCCTGTCTCTTTTGATTACGTCACTCCAGCTCTCCGGCTTCACTGTGTCTGCAAGGCATGGGCCTGAGCTACTGTTACTGATTAACATTTAATTGACTACAATAAGCTTTGTGTGTGAGAGAGGGTAGTGCACATACGAGAGTGGCTACTGGAGAATTATAAAGGGAAAATGGAATACATTGTGTAGATATGTGGCTTTCACTTGAAATATTTTGTGTTGTTGACTTTTCAAGTTAGAAGGAGACACAGATTGAAATACTTCTGATTGCATAGCTGGATATGCAAACAATCAAAACCCTACCAACATACTTTGCATGCAACCAAAAAGGCTAATCAGAAACATATGGCCCATTTTAGCATTTATGATTGAATGGGAATGGCTAGCCAAGCTAAAGAATTAAAGCTGTAACTACTACCTGTAATGCAATTAGATAAACAGCAAATTGACAATACAATTTAAGACAGCCAACCAACCTGAGAAGCTAATAAACTCCTCCCATTGGCTTGTTTGAGAGGGTATGATTTGTTTCAGTGCACACATCTCTTCTCCAGGAAAGTGAATAGAACTTGCTGTCCAGGCTAGACAGTGTGCTTGAACATAGAGTCCTATAAACAACAATTTTGGCATTATTAATCTAGTGTTTACATATTGTCTCTAGGCTTGGAGTTACGGATGGCAGCTTTCCAAGCACAGAGGCAGCACTCCCAGATTTGATACGCAAAACTGCCTGAGAGTACCATCAAGCACTCAGCCAGCCACCTGTTCAGCTCCGAACACAGTGGATCCTCTTGTCTGTGTGAAATCCTATAGGTCAAAGTCACACATGCAAACCGTGTCAGTTTTCTGGTATGAGTTACGCAACTTGAGATTGTGTTTAGTTGGTTGTACACACGCTGGGTTTTCATTCCACGCTTAATTAAAACAAGGGAATCATGTTTTCCCTTAGTTTAGTCAGATAATGCGAGACAGACCAATTCAGGAAACACTGGTAAAAATATTTTTGGGAGAAAATGTTCCTTCTGTTTTTTCACAACAGGCCTTAAACACTACATTATTATTATGAATCTGGTGTCTTGGTATAAAAGGAGCATATATGAAAGGCAGGGTTTACATTTTAATATTGAAGGCTCATAATCTTCAAGCAGAACTGCATTAAAAGCAGGCATGAGTCTGTATTGGAGATGACTACATGTCAGAAACACTTCCAGAACTCTATGTCTGTGAACACTGTACAAAAGCAAGCTGTACCATGTAAAGGAATGGTCATATAAAAATCCCATCGCTATGCTCGCTCTGATGTTTGAATGTGCGACTAAGCAGGGCCCATTGTGTCAGTGGGCCTCTAGATCCAGCACACGGCAGCCTCTTAGCACTAATCCTGCTCTTCATAAACTCACGACCAGAGCCAGACTTCAGAGGTTATGTCAGAGAGAGAGCAAGGGCAGGTTAGTCGGGAAGATGAACACCGGCCATTGTTGAGCCTGCTTTAGCCCGAGTGCGGCTGATACAGAGACTCACCAAAGGCAGCAGCTGAGTCGTGTCAAATTGTCAGCTAGTGAATTTTGTTCCATCTGCCACTGTACCATATGGTGTATGTCAAAAGTAGGCATTTGACATTAGAACAACATAATAATAATGGAGGCTAACAAAATGTAGTACTTCAGTACATTAACATAAATTAAGCCACAGCTGTCCTGAAAAACAAGTGGCAGCCATACTTCACCATGACTACAGTATCAACAAAAACATTATGACACATATGTAACCGAGGTGAAGGTTGAAGTGTCATGCCCAAAGACACAACTGCAATATTGTCAAACCAACTGTCCAGCCACTGAGGTCCAAATTGAACATTACCTTGGTTTTGTACAGGAACTCCCAGTTTGTTTCTGGCAGTTATGACTTCTAGTGATCTTCTGAAGTCTAAACCTAGATTACACTGTGTATCAGAGTGGGGCCTCCTTGCCTCTTGCTCTGTGGTATCTGTTATCTTTTTATGAGTCTGAGGTAAACCTTTGTGTTTGCTCACCTGGGTGTTATAAAGGACAGTACTAGGGGCAGGAGGCAGGGGTCAGAAGATATGTGTACAGAGCATAGTATCAGATATAGGCCCCGCACTAAAACTGTGTGGCTTTCTGTTTGCTGACAGTGCACAAACCGACCTGACCTTTGCTCAACTACTCATTTTGTGAAATGTGATCCCTAGTTTGAGGCCGTTTTTGAATGTACGTTAAACTGGTGAAAGGAAAGGTCAAACAAGTTGACCGCTGACCCCCCCCAAGCAAAGGGGAGCTCTAATCAGCGTTAGACAAGACAAGATAGTGGGGAGAAGGCAATGGACAATCATACCTACGTCTCTTACATGTTCAACACACTTGAAATTCAACATTGCAGTGTAGCATTTGATTTAGACGTCCACAACATAGACAGTACAGTGGTGATATGAGAGAGAGGTTAGCAGGTCAAGTGCTTAGACCAGCTGCGTATACAAGCTCTACAGTAATTCGGGTAGCTGAAGCATATTCCAACTACTTTGGGCTTTAAGCGGGCCACATCATGGGCAATGGCCAGTTAGTCACAGGGCAAATATAGGTAATCTAATTCATTCACACATATTTTGCGTAATGGTCAAGATGATATTTTTAATCTGCAACACGGTAAGTCTGAGTCCTGACACATTTTCTCTTACATGTGCCATGCTTGTTCTTGTGGGTATCTGGGCAGAGAAACTACCTTGTGTGTGTCTGTGTGTTTTGCTGCTTATGGGGGCATGAAATCGCTGCAAAGGCCTAAGGCACTTGGGGTATTGCTCTACCCAGACACAGCCTTCATTTTCTAGTCCACACACACTTTTGTGGTTTTTCATCTTGTGCGTCTGTGAGGCTTTTTGTCTTGTGTGAATTCTCCTGTCTCTTCTATGTGCTCTATCTTGGTTCCCACAGTGACCAGCGGGCATCTGTCCATCAATCACTTAGTCTCTCTGAACTGCTGAAGACAGTGACCAATACTACTCTGACCTAGGGACCTGTAGGGACTCAAAATGGCTTAGATGCAAGTGTTGAATGCAGTATAGTAGGCACGTGGTGAGTGAAAACACTAGTGGAGTAGGTATGTAGGCATCCCCATACGTCTGAGGACCTAACTATAGTAAGGGCTTGGTGTTCAATATATGTCTGTTGACATGAAATGCAAACCCGAACTATGCTCCAAGCTCTTATGGCAAGCATTTTCACTGTCATAGTTGAAGCGAGAACTCAAATTCTGCTCCACTACACTATGCATTCAAGTAGACCAGGAATTTACCAGTAGTGCTACATGTTTATGGGTGCTAAATGTTAATAAATTTGGTGAACTAACCTGTATTCAGTAATATCAGTTGTAATACATGGACTTTACGTTATAATTATTACTTTACTTTAGTCCTCCCCCCAGCAAAATCAAATCAGAGTTTGTGGGATGTAGCCTGGAGTTTTTGAGTGGCATATCAGCCCACACAAACAATTTCTAATCTTGGGGAAACCTCCAGACAACAGCTTCACCAACTGTGCCTCTAGAAAGTACACTAACAGCTTGGCTGCTATATTACCTATGGCAGCCAAGTTACTATTTTGACCAAAACAAGACTAGTGCAGTCATTTTTCTACCTACATGTTAACATAATGTTAAAACGTTCTCATAGCATTAATTAGATCGATATATCTATTAGTCTATAGTATAGGATTTCCCTTGTGTAGATTCCTTATTACCACACTTTGGCTTTGAGCATTTGAGGTCCAGATATAGAGCAGTCTTTGTGTTGACTGTGACTGTGTGAACACATGTGTTAGTATAGTATAGTACTGTACAGACAGAGGTGGGGGCTGGGCTCATGTTGGAGGGAAAATCCTTGGCCTCAGCTGTTGTTGTACATTTCAAGAGAATCTCACTTTCCCTGCTGCATGGCCAACTTTCTCCTGCCTTTCTTTCAGGTGTAGTCATTTTCTGTAGCATTTCCCCTATGCGCTGCTACTTAGGGCCGTAGGAAGGACTGTTTTATTGTAGATCTAGCCCTCCTAAAATGTTCCCAAACCACCAAAAACTAACTAAACCAGAGGTACAGTAAGGACTAGTAGGACTAAAACAAGGGCTAAAGCTGGTATAGACTAGATATAAACCACAACTAAACCAGGTCTAAACTAGGAAAGATGTTGGTTACAAAGCCAGTCTAAACTTAAATTAGACTGTAAACTAGACCAGAATCAATGCTAAACTAGGTATAATAAAACTAGGAATAAACCAGGTTTAAACCATGCTTCATGTTGGTCTAAATCCTACAAATGTCCTTTCTGTTGCTGTAGAGGTGTTGGGGGAAGGGGAGTGTACAGTGTCAAAGCTCATGTGATCATGCTAGAGTCAAGAGAGTAGTCCCACCCTGGTTCACTGTTACTATCTCAGCTGCTCCATAATAGAAAAATGGGTACACCAAGTGTAGTAAAAGTTATTTTTTAATAAACAGCTGTTGATTCTAATCTAATAATACCTGCATTTGCACATGAAGACAAGTCTGAATTGTATTGGCTTATCAAATTCACTTAAACTGACTTGAAAGCAGTAGCCTATACAATAATTGAACTACTGTGGTTGTAGATACCCAGTGTCCAAAAGTAGTGTCAAATGGACTTGTTCAGACACATTCTTTGCTCAAGTTCACAAATAATAATTTAAATGTGGAAAGATATTGCACATATTGCGAGACACAAATAACTCTGATACTGAAACTATGGTGTAGATAGCAATACTAGAATTCCTCTAGGGGGGATTTTGACCTATTGACTACAAACCACATGTTATATAAGCCAGTGGTCTTCAAATAATCCTTACTCCCCAAACTACATCCAATTGAAAACATATTATGCTTTTTATTATGCAAAACTGTTAATGTACATGTATATTGATGCGGTTTTAGTTGCTCTATAGGGTAACGTTTTAAAAGTAGTATAGTAAATGCATTCAGTGATACCTAGTCTGGTCTCCCCAACATGTGTAGCCCTGCCCCTCTGCTGCACGTGAGTGTCTGTCTGTTATGGGACGGTGCTCATATAGGCTACACCCCCTCTACCCACTCACTTTTACAGTACAGTATAATTATCTCAGAGCCGTACACTAGAGAGGGCTTAGCAAGTTGAATGCTAACTGTTTTTTTTTCTCCTTCGCTTCAAGTAGAGAGGTTAATATTGGTCAGGAGTCCATTTTCATATGAGCACTCAGGTCAATGTGTGCATTATTCATGAAAGGTCCATCACCCCGATCGTCTTCGCTCTGTCCAAGAGAGAGGTGGTGCATGTAAGAGACAGACCTCTGCTGACCACTGCCTCCTTTGGGAGCAGGTTGTTGATTACGGCAGAGCAGTGACATCATGGTCTGGGTAAAAGGCTTTTAGTGTGATTAATGTAAAGTGACTTGTTTGCCATGTGCACACCCACACCTACATTTGATTTAAGGGCTTCAAATGCAAACTCGATAAATGCTGCAGACTTAAATTTGCTCGAACCAAGCATCAGAATGGAGTGAAAATTGGGATTTAAGTGACCTACTACAGGAAATTTCACTCACAACTATATTCCACGTTTAGAAAATATACAGTTCTGTGGGCGAAAATGTCAGAAATCCAAAACAAAATGCCTTAAACTTCAAAGCAGATGGGTTAAAGGCGGCATAGGGTTGGTGTCACTATAACTAATGCTAAAATACAGCTACGCTTTATACACTACATACTAAAAGGATATCTTCTTTACAGGATAATGTCACTTGAAAGACAGAAGTTCTCATTACCATTGTCCAAATGTTCCCTTGACAGTTAGAAACAGAAACGTGGGAGCGGTCAGACCCCTCTGTCACAGTGTCAACTTGGACCCCTTGTGACTGGCATAAACAGCATAATGAACCCGAGGAGTACTGTACAGGGCAGGCACATGGGGAAACTTCTGTCCACTCTATCGTGAAGAAGGGAATATAGGCAACACAGCTTTATTTTGTTTAATGCTCCTCTTCAGCACTTGTTTGACTGGTGTGTCTCATATTTCAATTTGAATACAAACTCAATAAACGATTCTTTGTTTTGCTGCCAAATTACAGCATTTGGTCTGTGCTCTCTAAAGTCCCTGATCATCCCCACAGTGTTGGTTTAGTTGTGGGCACTGTATAAGCTTCCATTTCTTTAAATATGGGTTAGTGTGCCTCCTGCTGTAGCTGCTCACACTCTCTCTCCCCCCACAGTTTTTCTTCACTTTGCATTGCTTGGCCTTTTATTGTCTCGACTCTGTTTCCTTCCTTCCTCCGTGTTTTTGCCACCGCAGCAAAACTATGCAACGGTGTTATTTTAAAATCCTTCAGAAATAAAACGTACCAGGCTGGGTCCTCTTTTAGTGTCAATGTTGGTGATAGGAACTTTAAATGTGTGTCTGTGGGGGACACTTATTGACAGCGCAAGTGGACGAGCTCATAGTTTTTAGTTTGTCAATCAAACATGCATCAATAGTTTATCTTTCTATTGATTGCTTTAACCTTTAAGTCCCCAAACACAGGCACCTTTCTGGTATGGGCAGATCAAAATTCAGAGGCTGCTTTTTGTATTATAAGATGTGAGCTCTAAGGTGGTGTGTGTTGACCACAATAGAGAAGCAGCCGAGTAGTAGTCTTTCAATGTACCACTTCAGTAAAGAGTTTTGCCCCAATTACCACAGTATTGGACTCAAATTACTAATGAACCAAGGCTAAACCTAGGAACAGAATAATGATTGATGCATAAAAATATAGGGACCAGATGGGGGCTTTACCAGGACTACCAGGCGGAAGTATAGAAGCTGGTAACATTTTTAATTGATGCAAAAATCTATATACGGCACTGTAAAAGGTCTTCTTGATTATAGAAATATGATAGGTTAGAATGCATAATAATACTATAAAAATTGAATCTAGCCTATTTGGAGGCATCCATGGAGCTCTTCTTCAGCTCTTGTTTAACTGGGCCACTATACCTATAGTGTCTAGAACGTCCTAATATTCTCATGGTATAATCCTCCATCACGGACTCATTCCTACAACACAGTGGCATCATAGTCATTTTAAAATAGGATAGTTTTCTGAATGATGTTTTTAAATGAAGCTAATGGTGTTAAGGAGCTAATTTGGAGTGCAAGGCTGAAGCAGACTTGTGCAGCTCAGAAAAGACCTGAAGCCCGGGTGAGGATTTCTAGTAAAGACACTATATGTGGGACACTAATCCATTCTGTGACATTAACGAGCATTAACCTAAGCCTTTATCTGTCTGCACTTGCACTGCCAGCTTCACTCTTACTATCTCAGCCACTCGGTATAGACGACTAAGGCTGGAAAAACACACGTAATGCAATAACTATGTTACAGTATCGCCATAATGACATGGTTGGCAATACCTGGATACTTTGGTAATATCGCAGTAACAATAACTTAGCCCTATAAAAGACACAGCAGTCCTCCACACAAAACCTTTGACACAACTGTTGATATTAATCTCTTAATTCCTGCTTTTTTTGAAGAGGGACCAATCTAAATATAAATCCAGTCTAATCAAAAACACTTGTATGTGTTCAAACAGTTGGCTACAATAATCGATCTGCTGTAGCTGATAAATAACTTGCGTCCCCCCCAAAAAAAATCTAATTTCACGCATGTTCTTTGCTAAAGATCACAAACGATATCGGAAATGCGGTAATATAGTGGAGACATGTACTAGAATTGAAGGTCCAATTTCAAAACGACTGCAAGCACCAAACATGCCCTTAATCTTAACAGGATTTTGACAACTGTGAAGATAGATTCATCAGTCACATATTCTATGGACCAAAGGACATTTTAACATTCACAGACGCCAAGACACACATTTTCCTCTTTGATTCCCTTTCATTCATTTGGTGTGACTCATTTTGCATGGCACCCTTTTCTATCTGCCACTCTCGGAGAGTCATTCTGGTCTTGTACAATTGCTGAAAACTGTACGGAGACAGTCAAGAGCTGCACAATGAGCGGACGTCGCCATTGGCCGATTCGCACTCCTCCCTCGCACGTGATTGGCCGCGGGCTGCGACGTAGGACCAGCTGGGTTGGAAGCGTATGTAGGTCAGTGTGTAGCAATGTGTCTCTATACTAACCTCCCCTCCTCCAACGCTATGTTTTTTTTTTTTTTCCTTTTTTGCCAAACCGGCTGTTGTGTTAATTGGCTTCGTTCCAAATTTCCAGACTATCTCCAGGCGAAAAAAAAAAATAGGGGCAGGAATAAAAGCAAATCGGGTTGAAAGAAGGAAAGGAAGTTGAAAAGGCATCGGCGGAGCGTAGGTGGGGGAGGGGTGTGAGCTGGGGCCCTGTTGCACTTGGCTGTGCAATAGTACAGTTTGTTAGTCAGTCAAGTACACACAGCAAACAGCTCCCGGCAAATATAGCACTGTTTAGTTTTCTCAGTTTCAATGTGGCAAATGTAGTAGTTGTACAACACCGTTACTGAAATAGCTGAGACAATGTGAAGTCAAATGTACGTATTGCAAGATTGATTTTGAGACGGTAACTCAAAGGGAACTGATTAGAAGACTCTTCTTATGCAGGCCACTTTATTAGGTAGACCTATTTAATGAGCGCCAATAAGGTCAAACCAGGGGATTTAATTGAATTTGAACGTGACATGGTCGTTTCTGTTAGGTGTATTGTTATGAATATGTCAACATTTTGTGATCTACTGGGATTTTTACATACAACCATGTCTAGGGTTTACAGGGAAGGGTTTGAAAAGGATACAATATATAATAATAATAATAATAATAATAATGTGCAATATATATAGTGAGCGGAAGTTCTGTGGGCAAAAATTCCTTATTTTTAAGTAAAAGATCTGCCTAATAAAGTGGGCCTGTGTATGCATTTGTATGGTTTATAATTAAGGTTGTTAAAAAATGTCCAATCATCTCCGGTTTATAGACCTATAGTAAAGACATTGACTGCCATATTTAACCCCATGTCCTCATCCAGCTTCTGCCCAGCGAAGGGTGAAGCCGACTGGCACTGCTGCGGCACCGCTCCATAATTCATGCTAACCCAAATTCTTGCACACTTTTTGCCTCTAAGTGCAGCCCCTCATAAGTGGTGGTGGTCTCTAGGCGTTGCCCCGTAGTAGTCTAACCCAGACAGAGCAGCAGACAAAATAAAGCCTTGTACTCTTGGCTTTACAATTCCCTGTGCAGCCCTGTCTGCCTGCATATTTCACAGTACAAGCACCCTGCAGCAGTTTCCAAGTTGCTGTCTACGAGAGCTTCAAAATACTATTATAAAAACATGATAACTATTTTGAGTTTTGCAAAACCAACATCACTGTCAATATTGGCTTTGTGATATCGTGACGTCAACAAAATGTTTGAATGTATGCAAAAATAGACTGGTATTACTAGTCAAAATTGGAGGTAAACCAAATGTAAATCCAGGACTGAACCAAACCAGCACCAACAGGACTAAATTGAGTAAATGTTTTAATATTTACTTATTTTGGCTACAACACAGTATTGGATTATTTTTAACATTATTGTGACGTACATATTTAGTTTCTTTTCTCATTTCCAGATAATATATGATGTAGCCTCACTGTGTAAATCCACCACATTTTCCCCTTTTCAGGCTCACCCTACCCTGCACAGTCTTATATTAGAAACCTTTCATTTCATACGCTCATTGCATATTCTCCGGGAGCCCAGCCCAAAGAGAGTGCATTTTTGCTTGTCTGGTTTCTTCATGTTGCCTTGTTGCCCTTGCTTTGAACCTATCATGTGTAGGCGTCTCATCCTTTAGCCACAACGCGCGACTTTAGCCTCAGCCAGCCACTGACCCACGTAGCGCCCAATAGTGCTGCAGACAGACAGACAGACAGACATTGGATGGCTTTTCACTTCAGGGCATTTGAGTTGAAAAACAGCAAAAGATAGATATAAACTAGACACAAAGTAAATCAGCTTACATGTCGCATACAGTAGAAACCGTACAGGCTGGGTCTAGTACTGGTTGGTCCACTCATAAATCCACACATGAACTGAGACAGACACAGAAACTTGAATGTATAGATGTACTGTCTACAAAAACACTTCATTGTAGGCTGTGTATTTAAAAGCTCTAAAAAGCTTAGACACAAAAGCCAATTTAAGAAAAACTACATAAAGCCTAACAATCTTTAGTGCATTTTTATGTGATAGTAGTTGAAAATATTTTATACAGTGTATTTTGTACAGTACAATATGCCTGGCCATCTTGCCTAAAACTAACACCAACACAAATATTCACCACAATTTAACAATTTAAAGTGATCATTCAACCTGAAAAGATACGGACTACATAGACAATCTAAATATATAAGTTTGCTTTATTCAAAATACTGACAAGCTAGTAAAAATGCCTAGTCAACCAACAGTTAGCAGTTAGCACACATTCATTAGAAACCACAGCATATAAGTATTTCCAGCCTGTAGCCTTCCTGTGGGGTGTTTCCAGAACAATTTGTGATACAGCGTTTGTACTGGTCAAACAGGTCTGACAGTCAACACAAAGTAGACCAATAAACTGTGACGTAAACCTTTGAAGAAGTGAGCTGACAACATTTATAGAGCCAGAATTAACTGTTATCTTTGATATAGGCAGAGTTAAACAACTAGAAAGTAAGGTATATTTAAACATATAGTAAAGGGTCTGGCCAACCTCAGATCCTAACTACAGCCACATTGGTGGAATTGTCGACTGAGCGCTTTTCTAAAATTGCACCTCTTGTGGGGAAAAGGCTAACGTAAACTGGTGGCAGTACATCTCTACTGGCCCAATTAGCATTGAAGCAGTCCCAGTTGGTATCTTTAGACATCTACTATTTGGTACAAAAAGGGGAACATATACAGAATTTCAAGTAGTTTCAATGGTTTGGCTGATTAGTGAAAACACGAGTGCAATATGTTATCATTGGAATACCATATCTACTGGCCACTTTATTAGGTAGGCCCTGGAGAAGTCTTCTGCTGCTATAGTCCATCAATTCCACGGTTCCAAGGTTGTAATTAGGGTTATATGTATTACTGTAGTCTTTTTAGAATGTGGCTGAGTGTATTTTCTTGATGTGCTTAATGCAAACTACTGCTTGCTTTTATTCTGTCAAATTATCACAGTTTGAGATGTTCCTGTTCTAGCTCAACTCTATGTAACAATACAGAGTTTTGACTCAAAGGGTGCAAGCTTGTCCTCCTCCTCCTTGATCTCGTGACAAGCTCTAGACTTCTCAGCTAATGTAACACACCACTTCCCCTTTTTGTGGGTATTTCAGTCAGTTAAAGGCTGCCTGGCCCCTGAGCGCACGTGCAGAGAACTGACTTTGACAACATGTGAGTTCAGAAGGTGGGGTTCACATTAATGCTATACATTGTGTTAATATTAAATCTATGATACAGGCTCCACACTTGCTCTGAGACATATTTGACTATGACTATGCTTTTAGCCATACACTCTGAGAACTTTACACTATATAGTATTTGGAATTCACAGTAATGGCTTGAAAACAAACACACTATGTATGTTGAGGGTGTTCAGGTTGTCACGCTAAAAGCTGCTAGTAAGGAAAGTTAAGGACTGACTGGAAAGTAGCTAACAAATAGAACAACTTTTGAAATGGCCAACCTTATTCATTAAAGTCAATATGGTTATACAACTGTTTCTCCCATAAGACCATTTCCAAGCAATGTTCAATTCTAAATGCTAACAAAAACAATGACATTGACATTTCTGTTGATATGTTGGTCAAAACTAGGCATCTGAAGTATTTGCAACTGTGGAATGAGCTCTAGAAAGTTCCACTGGCTTGCTTTAGGTTCGCCACATAAGATAACTCAATCCAAATGTCAGCACCACGTCTAAAGACAGGCTTTCTCCCAAAATCCCTTCAGTGCTTTCACAGTCTCGCTTGTTTTCTTCCACTCTTCCCTCTTTTCTCCACTTTTTACAAGGGTTTTGCACACCAGCGCCAAAGGATTAGCAGGCACACCCAGTTTAGGAGCCCAACTCACACTTATCCTACTCACAAGGTGGAACCGAGAAAACAAAAAGCATAAGAAAGGCACATTGAGTGATTGCGGTGCACTAAAACAGGCGGCTGGCACGCAGCCAAATTGGGCTACCATATAGGCTTTTGTGTGGTTACTTGACTTAGAGGGAGCTTTCAGAAAAACAGCGGAAAAAGCCAAACAAGTGATCGGCTGAGTGGGGGATAATAACAGAAGGAAAAAATAGAGGAATTGGAGGAGGGTCTCGGGCATAAAGAGTCATTCATGAACTTGTACTGTAGATCAAACTAAAGTTTTCATTGCCCATACATTTACACAAGTCAGTCTGACCAAGTTAAAGTCAGTGTTTGCCAGATTTCAAGGTGAGGTTATGGTAAGTGCTTCAGTGTCACTTGTGGGTAACGTAACTCCGTCAGCCACAGCTTAGATGAAGTGATTCGATGAAGTGATTCGATGAAATGATTAGATGAAGTGAGTCTGTCAATGTGGCAACAAGCCAGTGAGCAAAGATGTATCAAAACTTTACATTCACACCGCTAAATATGACGACATGCAGACCTTTTACCCTGTCTTCTAGTTAATAGCCATTGACGAAGACATTGAATTTTTAGATTGAAATTCGGATGTCGTAGTCAACACATTGGGTGGTGACCTTTAGTTTTCCAACAAACTTTCCAAATTTGGTTTATGTGCACAAAGGATATCCTGGTAATAAACACACAAACCAGGCCAGCTGCTATTTTAATAAAAGGGGACATTATTCATCCTTTTACTCCCAATGACAAATTCATGACTCACTTAGGCATAGTAATGAATCACTTAAATTTAGCCTCAAAATTGAAATGTTACAGTAATGCCGAGTTTCCACTACACAAACAGAGCAGGCTAAAGGGATGTCTGAATGGATGCCAGGAGTCTATTTATAGCTACATAAATAACATAAACATGGGGGAAACTGTCCACCTGAGAGCAAGAGTGTATATATATCAGGAAATAGGGATGCACATTATATAAAAAAATATATTATTATTGCAATATTGCATACAACTAAATATATAGCAGTAATGTTACAGTCTTCTATATGACCAATAAATAGTGTGGTCTGGTTTAGCCTGGTTTAGTTGTGTTTAGTCTTGGTCTTTGAGTTTTGATATAACCCCAAAATTAAATTAAATTAGGTTTTTTTTGTATCACATTACCTTAAAATTAAGTCTGACAGTAGCGAGTGTTTGTTAGTGTCTGCATTGTCATATATAAAGCAGGCCAGTATAAGCTGTTATCGCTTCATGGGACTGGCACAAAGACATCGGATGAAGGAAAGTCAAGAAGGGCCTCTCCTGTCCCCAATGAACCCTGGTGTACTCTGTATGGGGTCCATATGTACTCGTAGCCCCAAAAAGGGTATTCAAGTTCACACCATGTTTGAGCTTTGAAAATATAGAGATTGCTAAATCTATATGGACTAATGAAATTCCATCACAGTCTCTATGGGATAACGTTGAGAGGAGCAAGCCACTCAACTGTATGGAGAGATATTACTAAGCTTATGAATTATACATAATGATTGAGTTTTAATCAAGTCATATATTTGTAGTGAAGGCAATGCAGAATAGCCACTCTGGAGCCCCATATCTTCAGTATATCGATATATAAGCACACAACATTATTATTGGTGGAGTAGTGGTCAGCAC
This sequence comes from Philypnodon macrostomus, assembly GCA_036025475.1. Classification (NCBI taxonomy): domain Eukaryota; kingdom Metazoa; phylum Chordata; class Actinopteri; order Gobiiformes; family Eleotridae; genus Philypnodon; species Philypnodon macrostomus. Next base: position 3,968 of record JAVQKC010024800.1, on the reverse strand, counting down.
TATTTAAGTCTGCATGTGCTCCCTGTGATACATTGGGTTCTCTTCAGGTATTCTGCCCTCCTCCTAAAATCCAGCAGAGACATGCTTGTATTAGGCCTATTGGTTAATCAAAATTGCCCGTAGTAAATTATGAAAGTGAATAGCCTTGTAACAAACTGGCCATCATCCAGGGTGTACTATTTGCACAATGCCCATAATTTAAAATTGTTTTGGTGGTCTTCAATATGGTGGTCTTCACCCACCATCTGAAGATAAAAGCTGAAGACTACTAGACTGTAGTGTGTTCAAACTAACGTGGATGTGAAAAAGCACAAGATAACAGAGGGTTTTGTTGTGCACTGGAGGCCACTCACAGTGAAATGTTTTGAGTTCATGTCCTTTCTCAGACAGCCACGTGAGCAGATCTAATCAGGTTTTTGTTTTAATATCACTTGGTGTTTCTTTATTGGAGGCATAACTCCATTTAGTCCATTTACCTGAACCATTGAATATGTGATTGTGTGTTGATTCTAGCTGACAGAGCGCAACACAGTTCAATGCTACATGTACGTCATTGCATCTTCTTTGGAAATGATTAATAAGCTTAAGCTAAACGTGCGCCATAGATAGAAGCTTGGCCACGTGCAAACAGAGCCTCAGATGCAGTAGCACGCATATTTAATAAGGCATAATCGTGTTAGACACACACTGGTAAAGTGGGTTAACCGGTCACAGAACAATACATTGGCTGCAAGCATTCACTGAATATAAAGGAAATCTAGTAAAACCATAGAAAACCATAGACAACCGAAATCAATGCAGAGGAAGTGATGTAGTAATGCTTCTAACATTGTCTGAGTAGAATGAATGGGAATCCTCACCTGACATCTGAGTTGCTATTTCAACTATTAGCCACATTCAATATAAACATCTAGCCATGCACACATTTTCAAACCATGCACGAGAATAGAGGCACATTTAACCATTTCTATGGCTTACAGAGAATGGTTTGAGAAAAATGCTAAATCCAGTAAGTGGCAGTTCTGTGGGAAAAAAATGCCTTGTTGATTCCAGAGGTCAAAGACGGGTTGAACATGGAACAATACTCATTAAATCTCTGAATGCACATGACAAAACATGAAGCAGTTGGGCTACAGGACAACAAGACCAAACAGGCTGCCACTATATTATTTATTGCACTTTTCTTTAAGTGTAGTTCTGACAATAATAGTAAAGAAACTTTCAAAAATGAAAAATGATTCAATATTTCTTCTAGGAGTTTGAGCTTGCTGTGTGAACAACCCAAAAACAGGTCTCATGAAGCATTCACTGAAATGCCCAAACTCAGGTTATAATCCGTTTTGTCTCAGGAAGTCATGTGACCTCTCTCATGTGGGTGGGGCTTGTGAAACAGCTGGGGACAGGGGGCTAGCTGTTGAGAAAGCTCCTCCAGGTTGTGTGTTTGTGCTGATTGTGTGAATTTCGGTTGTGTGTCTGTTGTCTTTGCAAAAGGTTAGGACCTCACCCTGAGCTAAAACACACACATACACACACACTAGATCCACTAATGTAACAAAACAAAGTGTGTCTATTTGAATAGCCGTGGATACTCGTGCCCTTGTACCGCTGCTGTGTAGGAGGCAGAGAGCTGCAAACGTCCTGACATCAGCAGCGAGGGAAACAAACATAAAACACACAGTCAAAGAGAAACATTTTACTGGAGCAAAGGTGGTGGGCAGAGCGGGTCAGGCTGCTGTGACCTCAGTTTTAAAAAGAGGCTAGATTTAGCTTATAGCACTGTGTGTAGGCATGACTCAAAGCTTTTCAAGGTCTCAAGGGTTTCTACGTCTAAATGCCCACATGAGGCTTGGAAGAGGGCATCTGGACATACAGTAGTATTTTGAGACAAAAATATCTTTTCATTGTCTTATATTGTGGATTACAAAGACTGTCACAATTTCATATTTACGTTATACACTACCCACTCAAAACAACATTTGTGCACAGAAAGAGTCCAGTTGTAAATATTAGCTTATTCAAATGGAGCATAATATAATAGCCTAAATGATAAATGATACAGTGTGAGTGGAATCTGCGTGTCCATAGACCCATAGTTCCTGGGATATGTTCAAGTCACCCTCGACTCAGGAATAAGAAGCTGAACATATATCATTTTGATGTTGGCAACTACACATTTCAGATAAACATATGTTGTCAACAGTCCCAGAAATCTAGATCTCTTCACGCAAGACTTTCTTTTGCTTTGTGATTCCCAACAACATACCCTTTAGTGTACATCCTAGTTCACATGCGGTTCAAATCAGCCTGTACTGTATCTGTTTTTAGCACCATTAAGAGTGACGAGTCCCACAAACATCAGGGGCCCCAAAACTAATCCCAAACAGATGTTGAACTCCTGCACCGGCCGGCTAAAGAAAATAAACAAGAGGGACCCATTTATACAAAACAATCTCAGGCCATTTGCATCCTACTGTTTAGTTAGCTGACATGATTAGGTGTAATGCTGTTATCACCTTAATGTGTCCAAACCAGATCATAGCATGCACCTAGAGATACGTCAATACAAAGATAAAGAGTTCATTCTTCTTTACAGCAGCAGAAGGTCCAGTGGGTGGGACTTGGATACAGTGGAGCCAAGCAGGGAACAATGGCATATATAGAAAGTAGTAACTACAAATGTCACGTAGACAGGGTGTCACAGTCCGCCTTCTGCCCACTCGACGACAGGTCAAATGCTAAAGTGTTGTGGAAATACATGTTCAAAGAGGCACTGGCATAAGAGAAGTGAAGAGAAAGCAAACATACGTTAAAATGGTTTGAGGTTGGTTTTCTATAGGTCGTTAGAATACGTGAGAAACTGTCAGAATTTGGCACAGTTTCAGGGCACAGGCAAATTGGTTTTACATAAAGTCAAGGGCATTTGTTTACTGCTGCCAATAAACGGCATATCAAAACGACTAGAGTTGATTGTGATCTCGCATACTGTACGGTTTTAAGATCAACTTTGTAATTCACTTTTAACAGGTTATGTGCACATAACTTATGGGTCTCTGGTTCCACAGAGAAGGTACTGTATGTCATAGTTTCACCAAAGTAATGACAAAAAGAACAATTGAGTTTTAGTCAGCAATCTCATTTTGCTTGTCCATAATATGCATTGGGATTGTTGTCCTTAGTTGCTACTACTAATATCTAACATATAAGGTTTCCTGTCTACTACATCCTTTCACATCTAAACATAATAATTTACTAAACAAAATAAAAGCACATTTTGCATACACTAAAATTGTAAGCAAGTACTTTAACCATCTATTGACGTGTACAATTTTACTAGCACAGTCCCTCCAAGCGGGTTTTGTGGTCATGCATACATGTTTGCATACATGTACAATGACTGCACTTCATCCTGGCACCTGGTTGTCATAAATCCTTTGCAGATAACCGTGTTGTAAGTGTCCTAAATAGCCCCTTGTCTTTTGTTGCACTGCAGGACAAGGCCTGGTGGTGTTATGGAAGCCTGTAAACCTCAGACAACCCCTCACTCCAGCCCACGCCTGCTTCCTTTGTGTATTCACGACATTTTCTCTTTCCCAGTTTGACCTGTTTTTCTTTTCATCTTGGTTGTATAACACAGAAATATGCTTTGTTGCTCTGCATGCACTTCTTGGATGCTCAAGGCTTCTTATATAGCGTTGGTGAAGTCTAGCATGAATTTTTAAAGACATTCCATATATTATGAGCTTCTGCACAGAGGAATTGTGCAAAACCGTGCTTCAGATAATTATATCGGCGAAAACAGCGTGTCGCCGATATTATGGAATCACGTCGGTGCTCGTCCGCGTCCGCGTCCGCAGATCCTAGCTGTGAACGCGATAACTCAAAAAGGAATTGCCGGATAATTTTCAACATTTGCACACAGGTGCATACCATAAAGACGCCGAACTGTATCGATTTGGGTACTTCTTCGA